>ML106960.1:26635-59910 GCA_003697995.1 Taxidea taxus jeffersonii
AAAAACTGCATGCCAAGAGGAAAATCCTATTTATTTTATTACAGTCTACATGAATTTTATTGTATATTTACTCAATTGTATTATTAATTTTTGAGAATCAATAATCTAATCAAAATATTTTATGATCCAGGATGCTTTTTCTCTCACCATTATATCTAAAAATGATTTCATCTTATGTGTGAAATGAGCACTAAAAGGAGTTTCTTAATATTTCCATATTGCAAATATATTGGAAGTTGAATTTTTAATTAAAATTTTTTGAAAGTTTTTCTTACTTTTTCATCTGTATGTATGCATTTACATTGAAATTGTAAGGTCCTTTGCTTTTTATAGTTGGCCAACTGCATTGATTTCAAAACAGCTATTTGGTAGGATATAAATTTCTCTCCTCTCTTCATTGATATTTGAATTTTTCTAGGTGATAAATAAGTAATCGATATATAAGCAATATCACATATTATATTAGACAAACTAGAGATAATATATCTTAGATTGCTTTTATATATACCCTGTCCATTATTTCAATGAGAAACTAAACCACAGTTTGTGGATTTATTCTTCCTGGAATCTTTCATCATTAGTTCTGATGGAGATAGACTGTTGACATAATGATCTATAAAAACTATGACAACTATACAAAAGTGTGGTATGAATCATACATTCTCTCCTTTGAATTCAAGAGTAAGGTTGCATGATTGATCTTGGATTCTGATTGGCCATTTTTTGCATGCTGAAAAACACGATCAATTAAATTAACAAAACAAACACTGAAATTCATATAATGCATGCTAAACTGCATCAGCCGTAAAAATCAAGATTTTCTTGGATGGGGGGCTTAAATCACTTTAAATGTTAATTAAATTAGTATAAAAAATTTAATTTATATTTCCAACATTTGTAGTTTGTCCTAAAATAGGCACTTTATAAATACTTGCTATTTGAATGTTCTTGGAAGTTTAATATCGTAGAAAATAATTAAACTTACCATCAAATAAGTAGGCCAAAATTAAATTCATTTGATTGCTGTGCACAAAAATACACCATTTTTTGTGCCTTTTCGAAATGCATTTTTGAAATATAATACTATTTATTTTACCTAGCAAGAATATCAAGGATATAGATACTGAGGTTTAGAGAGCAAAACAAAATATTTTTTGAAATTATACTGACTTTGTACATTTTATATCTCTTAATAAATTAAGTGAAATTTTAATTAGACCTTTGGATTATACTTTAAGGAGGCTTATTATATACATTAGCACAAGTGCTTATTTAGTACTTGATTAGTATAGTACTTGTTTTTCTTTTATATGTGTGTATACACTGAAAGTAAAAATAGTAAATATGAGAACTTCAAAATAAAGATATATTTCATATACAATAGGAAAAGTATAGAATCTTCTTTAGGAT
Source organism: Taxidea taxus jeffersonii (assembly GCA_003697995.1). Classification (NCBI taxonomy): domain Eukaryota; kingdom Metazoa; phylum Chordata; class Mammalia; order Carnivora; family Mustelidae; genus Taxidea; species Taxidea taxus. Next base: position 28,046 of record ML106960.1, read on the forward strand.
ATAGAATTTCAGGTTATCATTAAATATTAACTCAATGAATAAAAAGACAGTATAATAAAACATAAAGTATAATCATAATAATGTAGCATTTTGGAACCCAATTATAAACCACAAGATGGAGCTGGAATTACATTTTTGATAAAATGTGAGTGAAAATTGACTTGTCATGTGTACAAAATGTTGCATTCTGTGCAGTATACATATATATATGATTTTTAAAATCCCATAAAGGATTGTGTGTATATAAGTATTCATACATTTTCATTAATGAAATTATTATTGTTTAAAATATGACTTTATAATGTATATGTAACACTTATGAAATTACAACCAGAACAGTTATGTTTAAATTTTCACCATATACCTGTCTCATAACAAGATGAAAAGAAAGAAGGAAACAAAGAAAGAAGGAAACAAACAGACTTCTAAATACAGAGAACAAACTGATGGTTGCCAGAAGGAGGTGGGTGAGGAGATGGGATAAATAGATAAAGATAATTAAGAGGTACAGATTTCCATTAATACAATAAATAAGTCACGGAGATGAAAAGTACAACATAAGGAATATAGTGAGTAAAGTAAAACATTGTATGGTGACAGATGGTGACTATACTCATTGTGGTGAGCACCGAGTAACGTATAGAATTACTGAATCAATATGCTGCACACCTGAACTAATATAACATTGTATGCTAATTATATTTCAATTAAAAAATAAATATAATTAAATAAAGTGAGAAAATATAATGAGCCAAGCTGAATGGAATTTGGGGAAATGACTACTGAGTTGTTTCCTATATTATTTATCAAATAATAAAATAATATTCACTTTAGAAAGAGGATTTTATTTTCTTTTTTAAAGATTTTTTAAATTTAAATTCAAATAACCCAACATATAATACATCATTAGTTCCTGAGATAGTGTTCTTTGATTCATCAGCTGCGTATAAGATCCAGGGCTTTATTTTTAACACCCAGTGTGCTACAAATTTACACCCTGAGATTGTGAGTAATCTCTATACCTCAGTGTGTAACAAAGTTACACCCTGAAATTGAGAGTCATATCACCTATGACTGAGCCAATCAAATGCCCATAGAAAGAGGATTTTAATTATGATACTAGAGATGATTATTTATACTTGATCATTTTACTTGTGCACTTTATATATATATATATATATGAGCATACTATATATACTCATATATGTAACATATCATATATATTTGTTATTTATGAAAAAACAGAATTTAGTCACATTTTTTTCACTATATTAATTGTTTTTTTGTCTTTGGTAACCGTATGCACTGAAACAAAATTCATCTTCTGCAACTTCCACTTGGGAAATCCTCCTCAGATTCCTGTCTTGACCTCCATGCTTGTATGAATGTATGGGAGAGTCATCTTAACCACAGCAAGCCCTCAAAAACGGTGCTAAAATAACAATAGGTTTTCTAAGCACTGGAAATTTATATAGCTGTGATCATTTTTCAGTATTTTTTGATAAGACACTGAGTAGAGATAGGAAAGAACCAAAACTCTTTTCATTTTATTTATTTTATTTTTAAAAATATTTATTTATTTATTTACTTACTTACTTTTTCTATGTAGGCTCCATGCTGGATATGGATTCAATGCAGGGCTTAAACTCACAACCCTGAGATCAAGATATGACTTGAGATCAAGAGTCAGACATTTAACTGACTGAGCCACCTAGGCACCCCTGTTTTCCTTTGAAATTATTAAATTGAGCAGAGATCACACCTTCTTTTTAAATTAAGATTATTTAGTATTCAAAAGGAATATAAAATGCCAGAGATATAAAACTTTATTGCTAAAGAGAACTTAGCACTTCTGATATATGCCAGTAAGTCTACTAATATCTGGATACTTAAAAAATATCTCTAGATCAGTTTTAAAGTGGAATATAGACTCCAAAGTTTCTCCCTAATGCACATATGATATATTAAAACAAAGACAAAAACCACTGGAAAAAATACATGAGTTTAGAAAATGTAACAAATACCTCTAAGCAGTATAATCAAACCAGGATTTAGAACCATTCAGGGGTGCTGAGAAAATTCTAAGAAACGTCGTTGTTCAGTGTGCGGAGAGCCTACATCCTCCTCTCTCTCTGTCTGCCTCTCTGCCTACTTGTGATCTCTATCTATCAAATAAATAAATAATAAAAAAATCTTTAAAAAAAGAAAATTAATTGATCTCATTTTTTTTAAAAAATAGGTGTGGTAAAGATACTGAACAGGGTTACAAAAACAGGGAAACTCTACATAGAGATTTTAGAGAGAGATTTACATATTTTGCTTGAAGTGTTACATGTTTCTAAATTTCAGAAACACGTACATTCAAATCAGAGGGTGTATGTGTCTCAAGTCAAGTATAGTTAGCTACACTTTCTCCTGATTCTGTAGATATATGTAAATTGACCACATGCATGTAGCATTTGTTTGTCTCAGTTCTCCATTCAGTAACGCATTTTCTCTACCCTGAAGGAACAGCCAACACAGTTCCAGTGTTAAATCTACTATTTACAAACTGGTTTAATGGCATCATAAAAACATGCACAAAATAGCATTAAAGGTCAGCAATAAACTGGCTAAATCTCCTTGCCTTTTAAATATATGGGTGACCAGCACATCCCCAAAAGCTCTGAGTTTGAAAATTAGCTGCTGAGCATGCACTGCAGTTAATTTTCATTGCTGTTTAAATATGATGCATCAGCAACATAGTAAACCATGCCCTGCATAATAAACCCTACTTTGATGCAAATCAATATGCAGTAATGCTGTATAAAAAGAAGCTAAATACATGGTAACTATATTACACCGATGAACAGAGCATATTAAACATCACAAAGCTAACTAAACCATTTCTGACGTGAATGTTGGGCCAGAGTAGTAATGGCCAACTGGATTACAAAGTATAAAACAAATATAAGACAATCAAATAGGATTTAAGTAATAGGAGTCCAACTCTGTCACATGGTTGTTTCCTAGGTAACCGGACAATGGAATAGGAACATCTCAAATAATCAAAACTGCAAGCACTGTAACATTAGAAATTCTTTTGTACTTAAATCTTTACTGATCCGCAAGAATAAAATTCCACGTAAATAAATTGCAGGATAATTTTTAAAACATGATAAGAAAAGAGAGAGAGAGAGAGAGAGTGGTCCCATACTGGTACCATCCACATTATTCCAGAATAGTAGGTATTGCCTGTTGTCATCTGTAGGTTAGATAATCTGATAAAGTTGCCTTAACACACCTTCCTCTTCTAGTTTGGTGGGACTGAATTGGAAAGATAATATTATAAAAGCAAAGCTATCACTAATTCTTACTCCATCCTTCTTAAAGATTCAGTCTTGGGATGCCTGGGTGGCTCAGTTGGTTGGGCGGCTGCCTTCGGCTCTGGTCATGATCCCAGCGTCCTGGGACAGAGTCCCACATTGGGTTCCTTGCTCGGCAGGGAGCCTGCTTCGCCTCTGCCTCTGCCTGCCTCTCTGTCTGCCTGTGCTCGCTTGCTCTCTCTCCCTCTTTCTCTGTCAAATAAATAAATAAAATCTTAAAAAAAAAAAAAAAGATTCAGTCTTCTGAGAACCTTCCACATTAAATTAAATGATCCCTGGAATGCTGGATGTGGCATGGCAATAGTTGCTGCTTTTAACTATATACATTTTTAAGAAGTCTGAATGACTTTTTTTTTTTACCATTAGATGAAAGGTAAGACATTTTAAGGAAGACCTTAAATAAAAACTGTGCAGAATGAAGCACCAAATTACTGAAAATCCAATCACAAGAGTGTTATGTCTTGTTTTAAAATGACCATATTTATTGCTTTACAGTAGTGAAGCATTTGATTTCACAGTCCTTCCATCTCCTCAGTGTTAACATAACAGTAATAGTATCTTCAAATTGCTCTAGTCTGTACAAAGGGAACAAAATAAAGAAAATTAAAAGGGATGATGCTATTCTAAACTTTAAATTCTGTTTCACTTTGTGCTATGTTTAAGATACTCCCTGTACTGTGGGATAGGTAGAATCCCAAGAGGCACACCTATTTTACGTCCTGGAAGTAAATGGTCTGGATACTTTCTTTCATTGATATTTTATTGATGCTTTAAAGTTATTTATATTACAGGACAAGTGTACTTACATAGGCTATTAAGTTGAATTCTAACAATGTATAATGGGTGATAATATAATATTACTCCTCCAATAAAGGATAACTGAATTGTTTACTCATTCATTCATTCATTTCCCAGACGTTAATTGATTAGTCAATGGAAGGTACTGTGTAAGATGTTGAGGGGGAAAAACTGACATGACAAAGTGAATCCTGTTAAGTAGTCTAATCTTATGGAAGTTTGTACTATTTAACAGCAACTATGCATAGGTTATTTCTGTTTCCCTCATACCAACACTTTGGCATAAATGTTATCTTCATATTGGAACTGAGAAGGCAGAGAATTAAATAAGTTATTCACTGTTAATGTGGAAAGCCAACAAATAAATCAATCAAATACTTCTTTCATGGCTCTATACATAAAGGAAAAACTAAACAAAATAAAAACATATAATCAAATAATAATAAAACAAAACAAAACTCAAACATATCATATAGGTAGAACCTTAGGGGAAATATCTCATTCAGTACATAGTTGTAGACTTAGTTACCTACCCTATGAGAGATCAAGGTTTTGAACAAGAAGATACAATTTTTTTCTGATCTTAGAATTTCAGGTAAAGCCACAGAATTATGAGAATAGGCAATCAGCATCTCCATATTCCAAAGAGAGTGCTAAAGAACTACAATGCCTCACTCTTGTGTTTATAAAATGATCAAACTAAAAATCTTCAACTCTCAGCTCACTACTAGAATCACACCCCCCCCCGACACACACACACACAAAAAAATCTGAAAATTCAAAAGAAAGTTCTATGTTTTGTAAGTTGGTCTGAACTTTCGCTCTTTCCTCTACACTAGTCCAAGTGAACATGACGTAATGATATCTGATGTTGGAGAATTTTCACATCTAGAAGAACAGGAGTTTGCCATTTCTTTCATCCCTTGGACTATGAGAGAAGCCAAAGAAATCTACAGTGCAGTAGAGTAGTAAACAAAAAGAGTTTTTAGGAGAGTTTGAAATGTTCTCCTTAGAATAAGGGGAGAGAAAAAGGCTTCTGACTTTCACATGAGGAATCCAGAACATAAAAACATGGCTGATTCAGCCTCCCATGAAGAAAGGGAGCAACGAAAAAGCAGGGGCAGAACTAAATTTGCAGGGATTTGTCATGGCAAGGACTAAGTCCCCTGTGGGACTTCACTGTGTTGACACATGATCCTTGAAGCTTCTGCATTCCTCACTTCACCTCTACCTTCTACTTTCTTGACTTTTTACACCTCCTCATATTCCAGAAATTGAAGGAGCAGTAAGTTGCTGCTTTTTCCAGCGCAAGTATTATGAAACAAAAATATTTTTTTTTCTTATTTCACTGCCTGACACAGCCCATATGGATACTGGGGAAGAGCCAGCAGAAACAAAGGGCCATTTATTACACAAAACCTTGTATTTTAATTCTTAGCTGGATCTAGACTCAGTCAAAATTTTCACCCTTGCAATTACTGTGAATATTTGAATTAATTGTTACTCTTTCATTTGTGCTTTGAAACTTTGGCTCCTTTCAGAACTCATCTTCTATAGGAATATCTTGCCAAATACAACCAATAATAATCCAAACACACTCTGAACTTTAATTTTCCACTCTCGCTTATATATCTAACATTTCGGTGTGTATGTGGTCTGCTTCCTAGGTTATAGGAGATGAAAGCGGTTTTACCCCAAATTTGGGTTTTACCCAAAATATGACTGCTATATAACAGGCACTGCCATCATCTTATACACTAAAAGTTACTTTGCTTCTAGTTTTCTGAATATTAAACTACCACGTGTTTTAGTTTTTGTTAAAGAAGTACTATAATTTAAGGTAAAAAAATGACATAACAACACAAAATTTTGGTGGCTCACCAAATTAACTGTTATCTTATATATACATAGTCGAATAGGGAATTGCCAAGCACCTTTATATGGAGATTTAGGGATTCTGGTGTCCTCCATGTTGTGGTATCTCCATTTTCCCAGGTTTCTTCCAGTCATATACAGGATACACTGCTTTGATCTGGTCTATGAACAAGGAGAGAACAAAAGGAAGATGTCTTGGCCTAGTCCAAGGTGACAGACATCTCTCCTACTAAAGTTTATTGGAGAGAACTTGCTTATCATCATGGAAACTAGGAAATGTGTTCTGCCTACAGTTAGAAAACAGGATTTCTGAGCATCTGTGTATTTTGACCACCTTCTGCATAGAAAAAAAAAAATATATATATATACATTAACATACAACAGAAAATATCATCTCAGTGTTTCCTTCTCACTTAATGAGTTATCTCATTAACTCTGAAGGAGTATTTTCATGAACTGGATTACACCTCTCCACCACCAAATTCTTACATTGGGATCTAACCCTCAATGTGACTATTTTGGAGATGGAGCCTTTAAAGAAGTAATTAAGGCTGAATGAGGTCATGGGGGGGCTGGAGGCCCTAATCTAAGATGACTGATGTTCTTATAAGAAGAGAAAGTGATACCAGGGCTCTGTCTGCCCAGAGAAAAGATATAACAAGAAGACAGAATTCTTGCAAGTCAAGGAGAGAGGCCTTAGAACAAATCAATTTTGATAGCAAGTGATCTTGGACCCCTAGACTCTAGTACAGTGAGAAATAAATTTCCGTGATTAAGTCACCCAGACTATGGTATTTTGTTAAGGCAGCCCTAGCCAACTAAGACAAACGTCATAGATTTTGTTTGTGTAAGTGTTTTAAGCAGTCCTCTGAATTTCAGCATAAAGGTATTTAAATGTGGTAAAAATATATTAAATACTCATCTTTCAAGATTTTGTGCTCATCTTTGGGTTCCCTTTATTATTTTTCATTATTAATAAAAATTAAATAAATATGCTATGCTAGATATATATATTTTAAGAAATTCCAGGGGGAAATATAGATCAATAGAAGAAAGGGACTTCTTAGTATTCTCTCACTTATGAAGTAGAGAAAAAGTCATGAGAGCAAGGGATTGTTATAATAAGAATATTTGACTTCTTCTAAAATTTGTGAGATGAACATGTAGAGGGGCTAAAAAAAGACATCAAACTAAAATATAAATAAAATCTAAAAATAGATTATATCATTTCATCCAGTTTTTGTTTAGAGAGCACATATTTGTTTAGAGGCCTGTAAACTTCTATTCATATAAAATCCCTCTCTCAGAAGCCAGTGGTAGATGAGATACTACACACAGAGAGGTGATACATTCAAGTTTCTACCTTAATATCTTTCTCCTTATAAATGGGTTTCTATAACAAATTGCTTGTTTGGAAAATAAAAGCTGATAGAAGATTTCAATAAATCTACTACCTGTCAGTTAAGATGGAAACCACAAATCAGAAAAGTATTGAAAAACAATGATTCTGCCTAGATCAGAATATACATGGAATAGACCTTCCTTACACACTCTTTTTCATCCATGTTTATACCCATTCCCAGCCACCTGGGTAAGAAGTAGATAAATGCTATATATACAATTTTCAAGATTTGATGACCTTAATGCCCTTTAATGTAGAAGAGTCCAACAACTATCATCAACATTGATAACTTCAAAATTCATAATAAATTGAATAATGCATAAGCACTGTTAATAAGTAAAATTTTGATGGTATGGTCTTAGATTTATTTTTATATTACTTATATGAGTGAAAAGATAAATCTAGCTGAAAATCTATGGTTTAAGCAACACAAAATCTATAAAAATATTTAAAATTAGTACAAAGATGCAAAATATAAAATTAAAAACACATGCATGGGGTATATGCTGTTGTGATAAATAGGAAGCCACGCTCACAAAATGAGTATGATGTATCTAACACATGCTAAGTAACGACTAAACCATCTCTGTCTTACTTCCTTTTAAATTACAACAATTTCTTTATGTTAAAAAAATAATGTTATGGTATTTTTCGCCTTCACTTGGTCAAAACTAACATATGTACTTAAATTACTCTGTAGTGCTAAGTTATTGTCATGAAATTGATTAAAGGAACATAACTGATTTGAGGCCTTTTTTAATTACCTTTTGAATAAAAGGTGAATTCTAAAAATACTAAACATATTGCTTAAGAAACACTAAACTCTGAACTTAATTTGTAAAAAAGTAAGAAACACCAGATGCGAAGATTCTTAAGCCATGACTTAAATGATACAGTGAAATCAGATTAGAATTCTGCATTATTGTACTGTGATTTAGAAAATAAGAAAGCATAATGCATCACAATTAGATGAAAAGATACTCTTAATGATATTCAATGTTCACACCTCAACTAAACAGATATTTAAATCTGAGAACATAGAGAAAATAATTTCCCATTTTAATTTCTTCTTCTCCTTGTTAACTGTTTTTTTTTTTTTTCCCCAGAAAATTCTTTCAGGAAAAAAGTAAAAAAACAAATATTTACTTTAAAAGAGATTGCAATAAATAATTGAACTGTGTTTCTTTCCAGAATAATGTCAACATTTTCATAATCTGCCTATCTACAGCAGTTGGAATATATTTGTGAAAACTTCATGACATTAATATTTTTATGTAATCAGGCACAAGATGTTTAATGAATATATAAACATGAGTTTGTTTGATTTCCATCAGTCAAACAAATGTAGTGCCTGCCATTAACATTATATGAATACTGGGACTCCATCTAGTTAGATGAATTTTTAGGAAAATTCACCTTCCTCTATGATGTGTATTGACAGAAAATCACATTATGAGGTGGAAACTGCATCATGTTAAGAAAAGAAAATTAAAAGTTATAAATGGTATCTTGCAATTTACAAATTAATTTATCATGTGCAAACTTTGTAAATAGTTTAGTATAATAAAAATAACAAGCACCAACTTGTGTGAATAAAAACACAAAAGGGGAACTAGAAAATGAAACAGTATTCTTACATAGAAAATTATCTTAATCATCATGACTGGAAAGGCTAAATAGTGTAAGTAATATGAGCTCATTTAAAAATGAGTTTGAAAAATGATATATAAACACAGTTGAATTATGGGATCTAGTTAAAAAAATAAACAAAGAAATTTCTCACTTTTGTGTGTCATGACACCAATACCAAGTCTTAGATTATTTTCAATAATATAGTGAATCATGATGTGTGAACTTTCAGTGAATTGATAAATAAATATTTTGTTAATTCTGTTATAAAATGAAACCACCAAGCTTCAAATTATTAAATGTTAACAATTCTATCTTTAATGCCTTACAGAGTTCTTGACATTAATATGTTCTTAGTAAATATTGTTGAGTGCATTCTATAGTGATCAAAAAATACTTTAAGATTGAATTATTCAATATACCCAGAATTTGACTTTTTGGAAAATGGCAAATATAAAAATATATGATTACAGGGATACATCATTAAAGTCCATGAAAATGAAGAGATCAAAATACTTCAAAGTTATTAAAATATTTTATGCTTTGCTAAGTTTTATATTAACTTATAAAAACATATTATCAATGAGAAGACTGACAAGAAAACACATACTTCATGGAAAAAATAATCAAAATATAACCACTTAATACCAAACACAAAAAAGCAAAAAATTACTTCTGTACGTCCTTATTGCATATAAAATTTGAGATGGAAATAAAAGTAAAAAATATGAGCCTTACATATATCTTTAACAACTGGATAGAATCTCAAGTTATTGGAAATTCCGATGGACATCAAGACATAACTTAAGCTTCAGGATGGTTAAAGCACACTAATTAAACAAGTTAACTCAATTTAATTGAGATAACAAATTAATATTTATCTATTGTATTAAAATAACTTTAGGAATAAATGGTTTAATTAATACTAAAGTTATCAAATTTTATAATCATTTTGAAAAGTAGTGCTAAATCTTTGTGTACCATCTTATAAAAATAATGTAATGTAGAATTTTTATTTTGAAAATTAAAAACAAAGGACGCCTGGGTGGCTCAGTCATTAAGAGTCTGCCTTAGACTCAGGTCATGATCCCAGGGTCCTGGGGTCGAGCCCCACAGCGGGCTCCTGCTCCCAGAAAGCCTGCTTCTCCCTCTCCCACACCCTCTGCTTGTTTTTTCTCTCTCTCTCACTGTCTCTCTCTCTGTGTCAAAAAAATAAATAAATAACCTTAAAAAATTAAAAACCAAATTAAAATCGATTGAACTTGGTAATTAGAATTTACACTGGGTTATCATACAGCAACTCATAATAAGGTACCCAGGTATCTACATATTTTTTTATATTTTTGTATTTATATAAGAATGCTTACTTGATATAACAGTTTATTTTATATTTCCTAATTTCACAAGTAAGCCAATGAATTTAGAAACTAAAAATTAATGTCATCATAATAATTAGGGTACATTAAGTCAAGAACTGGCTATAGGTTCAAGGGAACCAGCATATTCAGTCAGATATGTTGAGGTTTCAAATGTCACAGCAATGTAATGTAACATTTAAATAATATAAGGCCAGCATTACAAAAATCATGCATGAATATTTGAATAATGAATGACTCAATTATAATTACTTCTAGAATTTCTTATAAAATACTCAAATAATGTATAAAATGACAATAGTAAAATGTCACATTTTTAAAAAGATATTATATTTTATTTTATTTTATTTTTTATTTGACACAGAGAGACATCACGAGTAGGAAGAGAGGCAGGCAGAGAGAGAGTGGGAAGCAGACTCCCTGCTGAGCAGAAAGCCCAGTGCGGAGCTCTATCCCAGGACCCTGGGATCATGACCTGAGCTGAAGGCAGAGGCTTAACCCACTGAGCCATCCAGGTGCCCAAGATTTTATTTATTTATTTGATAGAGAGAGAGAGAGAACAAGAGAGAGAGAGTGAAGCAGGCTACCCACCAAGCAGGGAGCTCCACATGGGGTTCAATTCCAGGACCCTCGGATCATGACCTGAGCCGTAGGCAGATACTTAACCATCTCAGCCACCCAGATGCCCCAAAATATCACATTTATTTGAATTACCTATATTTTTATTTGCATCTACTTTCTTATTTATCTGATTAGTTGTAATGAAAACTGATATATCATTAATAAATTATAATTAAGAGATTCAATTCAGAACATATAAAAACATTGTGGGGACTGTGATTTTCCTATTTGTCCTCTTATTTATTGAAAATAATGTGTAAAAGTAAGAGAAGTTTTGGAAACACTGGTTGAAGCAAAAAGGGTTAAACAAAAAGATTAGGCTATAACATTAAAAGTTGAAATTATAAGATTTAAATTATTAATTAAAGTGAAGAGTAAAAGGAGAAACTTACAAAGAAATGAGAAAATTGAAATACTTACAGTCTTGGAATAAACCATTCCTTTAAGTCAGCAATGCTTCTAATACAACTGAATGTATAGTCATACTGTGATTAAACTTCTAAAAATGGCATGTATTATTATCTCGTAATGCAGAATCATTTCAATAGAAATAAAGAAAATATTTTGCTAATTTCCTGCATAACCAGAATAATTCATAACTTGAAAATATAATTTTGCTGATTAATAAAACATATCAGTTTCAAGGATCAAGTAGACACAATTGTAATTTAAACATAATACTTATATTAACTGAAAAACAGGCATGCCACCATGAGAACTTCTGTATTTTGACATATGTCCCTTTTCATTCTTTTCAAGAAATAGGAGGGGAAAATAATTGATTCAACGTGTGAGTTTGAAATGTGTTTGAAGTATTTGAAATGTGTTGTCCAGGTAAGCACAAGGTGAACTCTCCTTCCAGGGCCTTCTAATAGTATCAGAAATGCTAGTTCAAAACTAGGGATACAGAATAGAAGAAAATGATCCCAAGAAATGACTGATTTTGTTTTGCCAGTATTGGTTATGATAACCAAGGTTTTGTTGCTTTAAATACTACGTCATAATTTGACATGAGAAATATAATAAGACTATACTTCTTAAACTAGGTGAAAACTTAATTGAAATGATGGTTAGTCTACTCTTACAAGTTCCTGATTCCAGTATCAAAACAGCAATAAAACAGCTAGAATGGTCTGAAGGTATTAGTTCATTACCTTAAATAATTCCCCTTGCTGTTATGTTTCTCCTGATCTTTTACTTTTTCTTGCTACCATGGATTTTAGCTCAGTCTATTATTTAAATTAGAGGGAAAATTACATTGCACCAAAAATTCTGTACTTTAGTGCTCTAATCCAAGCAAAAAGTTCTTCAAACAAACCAGCCAACTGTAACACTTGGTATATTGCGCTTTTGGATGAAAACCTAATAGCAATAAACTTTTATTAAGTTGGAGCCTCTAATTATGGAACACGGCTAGGAGAAGCCAAGTCTTGCAAAATCCTATCATGTACTTTTAATACATGTCTTCTAACCCAACAGTACAGAGGGATATTTTAAAATTAAAACAGCAAATTTCAAAACCATGGAAATTTGAAACCTGAATAAAACATATTAACTTCCTTAGGCAAATATCTGGTTTGTTACAGAAATATAGTTGGTCTAATTATAGAGATATGTGTCCACTGACGTTAATTTTTTAAAATTATGAATAATTTGTTGCATCCGTTTATTAGTTACTGCTAACAATAGTCACAGCTAACACTGACTTTGTTATTTTTAAATGTCAGTATTATATTGAGAATTTTACATATGTTTAAGTTGACATCAAATTCTCATGAACTCAGTGTGTAGGTATAGGTCTACTGAGACATGCAGCTGGCATCCACACCCAGATCTATCTTCAGAGCCAGTGCCCTCAACCACCACATTAAAGTGAATTGAAATATGAAGGTAAACACATGATTTCTAGGACTGGCATGCTGTAATTTTCAGACAAATTAGCCTAACTGTTAACAGAAAGCATGTTGTGCCGGCTACTGGCTACTGGCAAAATGCCTTGTTTTCTTTTTGTCAGGTTAATTCTGCATGCTCTGTGTCCAAGACCAAGTTCCCTGGAAACAAATTCCGAGAAAGAGATTTGCATATACAATGTTTACTGGAGAGTACTCACACGGAGCACTCAGCAAGAGTACTTAGGAAGGAGTGAAGGAAGCGGATGAGACAGACAAGTTGAACTCTGAGGTACATAATTATACATTGTATAGCATGGACAGATCTTAAAAACAAACAAAGTTATGTTAAGGGAAAGATACCAGACACAAAAGGCCCCATTTGGATGATTCCATTTATATGAAATGTCCAGAATAGAAAAGTCCATAAAGACAGAAAGTAGATTAGTAATTTCCAGGGCCTGGGCATAAGGGAAAATGAGGAACAACTGCAAATCAGCATGGGATTTCCTTTATGGGTGATAATTTCCCAAAATGGTGATGGTTGCAAAAGTCTGAATATATTTTAAAGACTGTATATATGAATGATGAATATATTTAAAAGACTGAATTTTACACATTAAGGGGATGGATTATGGCATGGTAATTATAATCTCGTTACCTGTCATAAAACAAACAAACAAACAAACCTGCAACTCACAAAGTAATGCAAAATATCTCCAAGGGTAACTTAACATCCATATTATATACTGAATTCATCTTTTTAATCAGAGATTTCAAAATCCACTAATACTTTCTGATTTCAGGCCACCTCGGTGACCTGAATTGGTTGAGCCGCTGCTTTCAGCTCAGGTTATAATCCCAAGGTCCTAGGATGGAGCCCTACGACGTCAGGCTCCCTGTGTGGTGGAGAGCCTGCTTCTCCCTTTCCCTCTGCCTGCTGCTCTGCCTACTTGTGCTCCTCTCTCTGTCTCTCTGTCAAATAAATAAATATAATCTTTAAAAAAAAAGACTTTCTGATTTCTAATTAAGGTAAATCACCAAATTCTCATTAATTTTAGTTTGGCTATACTTTTTGCTATGGATTAACTGGCCTTATTTACCTGAGAATATACATCTAGTATGTCATATATCATCATGAATATACTTTTTTAGAACCACAACAAAAAACCCAAATGTGAAATTATAAGGAAACTTTATTTCTTTTAGTATTTTTTAATAAAAGAAGATGAATCCCAGAGAGATAAAATGTAATTAGGCTCTACTACTTATATCATAACTTGACTTTGCTATGATGGACTGATATACTACCCTTGACTTTGCTATGATGGACTGATATACTACCCTTCTTAGAGATCTTACACTATAACATTATGCAAGATTTTCATGTTTAATTTAATTTAATTTAATTTTTTTAAAGATTTTATTTATTTATTTGACAGAGAGAGATCACAAGTAGGCAGAGAGGCAAGCAGAGAGAGAGGAAGGGAAGCAGGCTTCCCCAATGCGGGGCTCGATCCCAGGACCCCGGGATCATGACCTGAGCTGAAGGCAGAGGCTTTAACCCACTGAGCCACCCAGGTGCCCCCATGTTTAATTTTAAAGACTCTTAAGTCTGTGTGTGTGTGTGTATTCCTTCAATTTAGCTTTTATTATCCTTTTTAAGTATTGAATTCTCCAAATCTTATGGGAAGACGAATTATTCTTATCTATTTCTTGCTTAGTTGTTTTGTTAGGTCAAATTATGAATTAAATGTCAAAATGCTTGTTAAAATACTTCATTGCAATTAATAAACAATGTTTCTACTAGTTCTATTTTGAAACTGATACACGTTATGATGTCTTATTAGAAAACATGTAACCTTGATCATGATACATCGCATGCTTTATCTTTCAAGGTTTAATGAAAGAAAATCTGATGAAAGAAGTGCTTGTATTCTAGGCACCTGGGTGGCTCAGTCCATTAAGCATCTGCCTTTAGCTCAGGTCTTGATCCCAGGGTCTTGGGATGGAGTCTCACATCCAGCTCCCTGCTCAGCAGGGAGCCTGCTTCTCCCTCTGCCTCTGCCTGCCTCTCTGTCTGCCTGTGCTCACTCTCTCTGACAAAATAAATAAATGAATAAATAAATAAATAAATCTTTAAAAAAGAAACAGTGTCCAAATCATGATTAACTGTCTATTATTCATGGCCCTTTTATAATATTGTAATTATGGAAGGCAACCATTTACCTTATAAGTAGACACAGAATTGGTAGTAGAGATAAAGTGTTTAGATACAGTTTTAAAAGGGAGAAAAAATGGTTTATACTACTTCCAAAAAATTATCTATGTCCACCACAATAACTTACTACTAAATGTACTCTGCTTTTTAAATATTTCTAATTCTATTAACTAATTCCCTAGCTTCTTTAAGTCACATTTACTAAGGATTTTAATTCAGTATCCAGTCATTTTCATTTGACTTTTTAGGTCAAGTCACATTTAAAATCTGACTAATAAGTTTTATAGATGCAAACTTTTTTTTTTAATTTTTTTTTATTTTTTTAGATGCAAACTTTTAAAACAAGAAGTCTAAAAGCATTTTAATATATTTCTCTTAAGATTTTATTTATTTGATGGAAAGAGAGAGACACAGCGAAAGAGGGAACACAAGCAAGGGAGTGGAAGAGGGAGAAGCAGGCCTCCCGCTGAGCAGGGAGCCTGATGCCAGCTCCATCTCAGCATCCTGGGAACATGCTCTGAGCTGAAGGCAGTCACTCAACCAACTGAGCCACCCAGGCACCCCAAACATTTTAATATTTTAATATAAATTACGGATTCACTAGGTAATCATAATATCTTATCTGGCATTATGAGTGCTAAAGACTCAGTGTAGTTCAGAATTTATATGACAAAATTTTAATTTGAATATCAAATTATGGCATTAATATGGAATAATGGAATGTTACCAGCTAATTTTTATTTTGTACACACATACATATAATCTATCATGTGCCAACAATATATGTAAACAATCTTTTAACTATTAAGTACATACAAGTAGATCTACTTACGAATGCATGTATATAGCACCCACTTTTTAAAGTTAGACTTATATTTTAATAATAAACTTATTTTGCTACTATAACTTCACCTGCACAACAGGCCCAAGTTATTTTATAGAACATATATATGTATTTATATTATTTAGGATAATAATGAAGTATGAAATAATACATAAGAAAGAATGTTAATGTCCCTTTTCTCATAGCATCTTTATTGGCATTTACTATCATATATTTTCATTACTTCCGTTTGTACTAATGTTCTAACTTTTGTTGGCTTATAAGTTGGAAATCTGTGTATAGAATAAAATCCCGCAGAGAAGTATAAAGTATTGTGTTAATGCAGTATTGAACGTTTCTCACTTAAAATATATTATGCATTCTTACAAAACACTTGAATGCATTTGCATTATGTATAATTTTAAAACTTTCTTTTATGTTCCCACTTATGTAAAATAAACACATTAACATTCAAACATTTAGACATGTATAGACACCTACTTGCATATTTGTCTTAGTGTCTTGGGCTTCCATAAAAATACCACAGACAGAATGGCTTAAACAATTGAAATTTATTTTCTCTTAGTTCTAGTGTTTACATGTCTAAGATAAAGGTCCCAGGAATGTCTGTATCTAGTAAGGGCTCTCTCTTTGGGCTGCCTTCTCCTTGCATTCGCAAATAACTTCCTTTTGGTTAGGGATTCAACATATAAATTTGGAGGAGACAAAAACATTCAGTCTATTATGGCTGTTTTTTAGGACTTTTTTTATAAGTTTATATTTGTTTCTATTTGAAATTATTTGAATTTTTAATCATAATAATCCAATTTATGCAATAAAAATAACAGAGAGGTGCCTGCGTGGCTCAGTGGGTTAAAGCCTTCGGCTCAGGTCATGATCCCAGGGTATTGGGATCGAGCCCCGCATCAGGCTCTCTGCTGGGCGGGGAGCCTGCTTCCCCTTCTCTCTCTCTGCCTGCCTCTCTGCCTACTTGTGGTCTCTTTCTGTCAAATAAATAAAATCTTAAAAAAAAAAAAACAGAAATTAATATTAGTCTATAAACAATAAGATAGTTGTAGTTTGGCCTACAAGCAAAGACTATCACAGAAGAAAAGTTATTTATTTCATTAAATGGAACACAAATTTTTGGGAGGCAATAGCCATTCATTCTATCTTAGCTCAATCTCACCTTGGTTTCACAACAATCAGCACATCACTGTTCTGCAGGCAGATACATGTTCTGCAGGCAGATATATATGCATTATTACATATAATGTAAGAAGATGGTGATAGTATTACATATATATCATGCAGTTGCAAATGTTAATTTTGTAAATATCTAAACTTATTATGTTGGACTTTTAGGACAACTAAGAGACTTGTTAATCCATAATGAGATATTTTCAGAGCATCAGAAACTTATCTTTCCCAGGAAGCATCCCTTTTCTCACAGCCAAGTATGTTTCCTTTCAGGAGGTGGAGAAACTGTGTAAAGTTGGGATATTACAAATTTCTTATATTTATTAAACGATTGTTTACAAAGCATATGTAAAACAGCAGAGCACTTGATATTCCAAACATTTTTTTTTTTAATTTCAAGATTTTATTTAAATTCTAGTTAGTAACTACATACGGCAAAATTAGTTTCAGGTGTAGAATTTAGTGATTCTACACAACACTTATATGTGGTATCCAGGGCTCATCACAATAGGTGCCCTTTAATTTTTATTATTATCCATACAATTCTTCATTAGCTTTTATAACTTCTATAATAGTTTGGATACTTAAACAATTCCACATACTTAGCCTCCCTGTATTCACAATGTTTTTCTTATAATTTTGGGCAGCCATCTTGATACTGAGCTCATCCATTTGACTCGACTTAGCCAATATTATTTTAACAAGTGTTACATAAGTCCATGATGATGAATTTTGTAGTTAAACAGGCCCATTCTGGACCTCAAATACTGTCGTAAGACTATGCCCAATTTAGCCTGCAGGCGGTTGAAAAACATATAGGATAGAGTCAAATATCCTTAATCTCTCAAGTCATTCTAAACCAACCCAAAGGCAACCTGGGACTAGATGTGAATGAGCCTAGTCAAGATCAGCAGAGCCAGGTTAATGACCTACAGTGATCACACAGTCACATGAGTGAGCTTAGTTGAAATAAGCTGAGTCCAGTACATTAACCCTGAAACCTGATGACTCATGAGCTAAATGGATATATATTGTGTGTCACCAAGTTTGGTGGCTGTTTGTTATCATGGCAAGAGATAACTGTTGCACCTTAAAAAGTCCTTTACTTCACCTAAAATAATAGCAACATCTAGTAAACTTATATATTTATTATACTTTTCAATTCTTCTGATAAATCTATCAGAAGATTTGGGCACTTGGGTGGCTCAGTTGGTAAGTGTCTGCCTTTGGCTCGGGTCATGATCTCAGGGTCCTGGGATCCAGCCCTGCATCAGGCTCCTTGCTCAGTGGTGAGTCTGCTTCTCTCTCTACCCTTCCTCCCACTGCTCATGCTCTCTCACTCATGCTCTCTTGCTCATGCTCTCTTTCTCAAATAAATAAATAAAGTCTTTAAAAAAAAAAAACTTCTGATAAATCTAATATATGTGTTCTGATATTTTATGCCTACATAAAAATAGAAAATCTGAGTCCCACTCTTCTTTAAGAAATGACTTAAACATGTCATATCTTACCTTCCTCTCTGGTAAAATGTAGAAACAATACCTGTTACATAGATCTATTGCAGATATTAAATCAGTTAATTTATATTAAGTACTTAAAAGAGTGTCTTATACTAGCATTAATTATGGAGCTTATTACTATTACCACTATTATTGATAAAAAGATTTATAAGGTATGGTAGGGAGAATAATGGCCCCACAAAGTCCACAACCTTGGGACTGTAATATGTTAGATTCCATGGACAAAAGGAATTAAGGTTCCAGATGAAACTAAGGTCATTAATCAAATTATTTTAAAATAGGAAGAAATAGGGAGACTATCCTGGATTGTATCAGTGACCCAAAGTAATTAAAAGGGTCCTTAAAAGTGCAAGATGTGAGAAGAAGAGGACAGTCAAAGAAAAAGGTATAACAACAGTTCAGGATCAGAGAGGTAATGTTCCCTGCTTTGACGACTGAAGAAGGGGTGTCATGAGTCAAGGAATGCAGACACTATCTAGAAGCTAGGAAAGGCAAGAAAATGGATATATGCCTAGAGCATCTGGAGAAGAACTCAGCCCTGACAACTCATTGATTTCAGTCCAAAACAAGCTGTCATATTTCTCACCTGTAGAACTGGAGAATAATAAATTTGTGTTCTTTAAGCCATTAGCTTTATGCTAAATTTTTATAGCAGTAATAGGAAACTAACACAAAATGATAGAAATTTCAGCAAAGAAATAAAATTGGATACAAGATATATTTTATCTTATATTCCCAATTCCCAATTCTTCCCATTAGAATCCAACATGTATTTATACAACTTTTTATCTTCTTCACTGCAGTAGAAATGCGACTTATCTTCACATAAAAGAGAATTCTGAAGTTTAGAAGTTCCATCTCTTGCTTACATCTATACTTGAAGTCCTTATTCCCAAGATGCTTGAGACCAGAAATGCCAGTTCTACCCATAGGATGACCTTAACCTATGGCCCCCAAGACAAATCCGTTAAAATTATAGTATAAAATATAAAATTGTGCCAAAAATGTTAGCACACTAACTGAGACTTTTATCATTAGAATGATCTTCTTACAAGGTTGGGAACTTGTCACACAAACTCTTCCTTAACTGATAAGGGCGGTTAACTGTGCCTAGACTGTGCATAGAAATAATGTGATCTAACCTTAGTTCTCGGTTTCATTATGAAAGTCTGAATTTCTGTATGTGCTAAATTACTGAAGGTAGTCTACACAACCAGTACCTCTACAAAGAACCTTGGGGTTATGTCACTAATGGGACTCCTGGAATAGAAAATTTGTACATGTTATGCCTTTTTTATTACTGGGGAAATGAGCACATTCAGAGTATCTATTCACAGGAGGAAGGGAGCATAGGATAACCTGTACATGTGTGCATGGATTTCTCCAGATTCTGCCTCTGCCATCTTTTATTTCTAATCCTGCCATGTATCTCTGCAACTTAATAAACCTTAGCCACAAATACAACTACATGCTGAATTCTGTAAGTTGTTTCGGTAAGTTATTGGTTACTGAAGACCACCGATATAGAAATGTTAATAGCTTCTCATTAATAGATAATTATTCAGTCTGGCCTAACACAAGAGTTGTGAACTTTAATAGTAGATTCCACACTGAAACTTAGAAAGCAAATGTTTTTTTTCTTTTTTCTTCCATCAAGTTGAGATAAAGATCTAGCTAGATTCACCTCTGTTCTTCCTGCAGTTATCTGCTGTTAGTCTACTTCAGGAAAGGACAACACAAATCTGGTTCAAGTACCTAGTTATCTTCTTCTTTACCAGAATGATTGGTGTACATCTATTTTAATCACTTTCTAATTAAGATTTTCCCTGGAATTTGTAGGCAAACAATAAAAGTATACAACAGAAGCATTTGCATTCCAAGGTTAAGTACAGCTTATTCAAAACATATTCAGTACTCTGGTATGGTACAAAAAGTAATAGTAGTCATTGTCAACTTCCAATGTGCCATGTTATCATTTGTATTTTAGTGTAATAATAGGATTTTATGTCTCCTTCGGCATACTTTAAAAATTTAAAAATTTGGTAAAAAATAAAGAAGAGTCCTATATCTGGGGCCAAGCCATCTAGGTTTTTAGTCATGCTTTTATCATTTCCAAATTGTGTGACCTTGGGGAAATCACAATAGCTCCTCCTGACTCCATTTCCTCATCTGTTAAATAGAATTGATAACCTGATAATACTACTGACATCCAAATGGACTTTCTGTAAGACTTAAGTCAATTAACACATGCTAAGTGTTTTAATCTGAACCAGGCATATGGAATTTTTTTAAAAAGATTTTATTTATTTATTTAACAGACAGAGCACAAGCAGTGGGAGTGTCAGGGAGAGCAAGAGGGAGAAGAAGGCTCCTGCCAAGCAGGGAACCCGATGCCAGGCTCAGTCCCAGGACCCTGGGATTATGACCTGAGCGGAAGGCAGACACTTAACCTAATGAGCCATCCAGGAGTCCCTGGAATATTTTTAATATTAGTTATTATTATTATGATTTTAAGCTTTTGGTATATATTGATGCCAAGTTTTTGCCTTGCTAATGTTGTGGAGAGAAACATGCAGAAGGAGGAAGTGGTAAATTTTAATATAAGCAATTGAAAATATGCTTAAGACCATCACCAGAGCTACTGTGATTTTCCAAAAAAAAGATCCAACTTTGCCTTTAACAAAATAACAGTTCAAACTTTCTGAATGTAAATAAAGGAAAAGAAATAAGAATCACATGCATTAACATTTAGTCTATCAGTGGTTAACACATCCATCAACATTCATAAGGCTTTCCTAGAGTGCATAATGGTCTGATTTTGTATGTTAATATGTGCAGATACCTAAAGAAGATATAATATCTAAGGAAGATGACCAGTTTTTCAGTCTCAAAAGAAAATTATCTAATTTCACTCTCTGAGAGGACGTTAGATAGAATTATCTTTGCAATATGAGAACAAAAAACAGAAATAACAAAAGTAGAAGCTGGACTGAGTATCAAATATCAAAATAGAGTTTAGCAGTTTTTCCACTACCTCACAAAAGTTTTTATTATTGTCAAACAATTGAAATATAATTTCAGGATTGTGGGAACATTTATAGTATTGCACTTAATTTAAAGACAACGTATCAGAAAAACTAAATAAGATTTAAAACTCCAGAAATTGAAAAAAAAAGTACATGTAAAAAGAACACATTTTTCTTTTTTGTTTCAAAATGAAATTGTGTATATGTGTGTGGTCTTCACATAAAAAAGAGAGAATTTTGATTAAGTGTGTTATGTGTATATCATTGAAGAATCATTAACTGAAAAGCATAGTATTAAAATTTGAAATATTTAATTATTGTGAACTAATTGTTTTATGATAAAAAAGCAAACAAAATTAATGTGTCATGTTGAACTTTACAGATTGAAAAGAAAATATGTGTAATAACCCATAAATATGTATATTGACCCATAAATTAGATCACAAAATTAATTATAACTCTCTTCTTAATGGTATCTTAATTTTTTTATTCCTTTGATACTGGCAGCATTAAACTCAATTTAATACATATTATGAATATTTATGAATGATGTACTATATTGCAGATTTTGAAACAGGAATTTTCAGAGATATCAGCTATATCCGTATATATATCCATATATATATATGCATCTCCAAATATATCTAAAAATTTAATATATGCTTCTTGAGGTAGGTCTCTATTTGCTATATACTTCCCTCTTGTGACTGCTTTTACTGCATCCCAAAAGTTGTAGGCCATTATGTTTTTATTACCATTTGTTCCCATGTATTTTAAAATTTCTTATTTAATTATCTGCTTGACCCATTCATTCTTTAGTAGGATGTTCTTTAACCTCCATTATTTGTGTTCTTTCCAAATTTTTTTCTTGTGGCTGGTTTCAAGTTTCTTAGAGTTGTACTCAGAAAATATGCATGATATGTTCTTAATCTTTCATACTTGATGAAGCATCATTTATGAGCTAATATGTAATTCATTCTGGAGAATGTCCCATGTACACTCAAAAAGAATGTGTATTCTGCTGCTTTAGAATGAAAAGTTCTGCATATATCGGTTAAGTTCATCTGATCCAGTTGTTATTCAAAGGCATTGTTTCCTCATTGATTTTCTGCTTAGAAGATTAGTCCACTGATGCAAGTGGGGTTTAAGGTCCACTAATATAATTATATTATTATCAATGAGTTTCTTTATGTTCATTATTAGCTATTTTATATATTTGGGTGCTCCCAAGTTGGGAATCTTCTTGGTGGATAGGCCCCTTTACTATGATATAGAGCCCTTCTTCATCTCTTGTTACAGTCTGGTTTAAAATCTAGTTTTTCAGATAAAAGTATTGCTACTCTAGCTTTCTTTTGACATCCAATAGCATGACAAATGATTCCCCATCCCCTCACTTTCTTTGTTTTTTTTTAAAGATTTTATTTCATTTTATTTATCTGAGAGAGAGAGAGAGAGAGCATGACAAGGGAGAGAGTCAGAGGGAAAGTGAACTCCCCACTGAGCAGGGAGCACAAATGTGGGAATTGATCCTGAGACTCCAGGATCATGGCCTGAGCTGAAGACAGTTGCTTAACCAACTGCCCCACCCCATCCTCTCGCTTTCAATCTGCAGGTGCCTTTAGATCTAAAATGAGTCTCTTGTAGGCAGCATGATACTCTGTGTAGAAAACCCAAAACACCCCACCAAAAAGAACTAACACATGAATTCAGCAACGTTGCAGGATACAAAATCAATGTACAGAAATGTGTTGCATTTTTATATAACAATAATGAAGTAGAAGAAAGAGAAATCAAGGAATTGACCCCTTTTACAATTGCACCAAAAACTTTTAGATACTTAGGAATTAACCTAATCAAAGAGGTAAAAGATCTGTACTCTGAAAGCTATACAAGACTTAGGAAAATAATTGAAGATAAAACAAAAGAATGGAAAAAACATTTCATGCTCAGAGTCCGGAAAAACAAACATTGTTAAAATGTCTATGCTACCCAAAGTAATCTACAAATTTAATGCAACCCTTATTAAAACAACACCAGCATTTTTCACAGAGCGAGAACAATCCTAAAATTTGTACAGAAACATGAAAGACCCCTAATAGAAAAAGCAATCTTGTAAAAGGAAAAGAAAGCTGAAGGTATCACAATTCTGTACTTCAAATTATATTACAAAGCTGTATAGATCAAAGCAGTAAAGGGACATACAGATGGCTCAGTTGATAAAGCTTCTGCCTTTGGCTCAGGTCATGATCCCAGGGTACAGGGATCAAGCTCCACATCAGGTTTATTCTCAGTGGAGAGCCTGCTTCTCCTTCTGTCTACCATTCTCCCTTCTTTCTCAGACTCACTCTCTCTCTCTCTGACAAATAAATAAATACAATATTTTAAAATATATGGTACTGGCACAGAAACAGACACATAGGTCAGTGGAAAAGAAAGGAAAACCCAAAAATGGACCCACAACTATATGGTCAACTAATCTTCAACAAAGCAGGAGAGAATATCCCAAGGAAAAAAGACAGGCTCTTCAAAAAATGATGTTCGGAAAATGGACAGCAACATGCAAAACAAAGAACCTGGACCATTTTCTTACACCATTTACACCATACATAGCAATAAGTTAAAAATGGATGAAAGACCTAAATATGACTCAGGAAACCCATCAAAATCTGAGAGAACATAGGCAGCAACCACTTTGGCAATGGTAATAGCAACTCCTTACTAGACATGTGGCTGGAGGCAAGGGAAACAGAAGGAAAAATAAACTATCAGGACTTCATCAAGATAAAAAAGCTTCCGCACAGTAAAAGAAATAATCAATAAAACTAAAAGTAAACTCTCACAATGGGAGAAGATATTTCCAAATGACATATTTGGTAAAGTATTAGTATTCAAAATCCATAAAGAACTTATGACACTCAACATCCAAAAAATAAATAATCCAAAGACAGGCACCTGGGTAGCTCAGTCAGTTGAGCACCTGACTCTTGATTTAAGCTGAAATCATGATTTCAGGGTCCTGACCTGGAGCCTTGAGTTGGGCTCTGTGCTAAGCACAGAGTCTGCTTGAATTTTCTCCCTCTCCATTTGCCCCCTCCCTGCATGTGCTCTCTCTTTCTCTCTCTCTCTCTCTAAAATAAATAAGTAAATTAGAAAAAAAAAAATCCATGCTGGTGTAAGTAGATTTGAGTTATGTAGAAAGAGAAATGTCTGTTTATGCAAAGAAGGGCCTGGAAAACTGAGTTTTCTAGGATGGAGTTAAGTAGGGTGTTGATGCATGAAAGGGGAACTTCCCTAGATACACATTTATGTAAAACTTCTGGGTAATTTATAAGGCAAAGCTATAGCTGTTAGTAGAAATTATGGGGGTTTTAGTATATTACATGAGAAAAAAATTGTCCTGAAGATTTTTAAAGGATAGTGGATCTAGGAACAAAATAAAAATGTAACATTTTTCTTTTGATGGAATGAAATCTTACCATTTGCGATGACATGGATGGAACTAGAGCGTATTATGCTTAGCGAAATAAGTCAACTGGAGAAAGACAACTACCACATGATCTCCCTGATATGAGGAAGTGGAGATGCAACGGGGGTGGGAGTTAAGGTGGTAGGAAAAGTAAAAATGAAAGAAGATGGGATCGGGAGGGAGAAAAACCAAAAGAGACTCTTAATGTCATAAAACAAACTGAGGGGGGTGGGGGGAAGAGGGGTTGGGTGAGGGTGATGGGGTTACATCATATGTTTAAATAAAGCTTAAATAAAGTAAAAAAAAAAAAAGCTATATTAAAAAACAAAAACAAAAAAAAGTAACATTTTTATTGATTGCATTGCATATTCATTTGTCCAGTCTGCTTAACAGTACTGAATGCTATTAAAATACAATTGTAAGTAGGGATGATTTAGGTTTGAAGATTGACACAGTGGCTTTAAAAGAGAGGTATGGACCATAGTTTCTATATCTATAAAATATAATTTTTTAAAATATCAACTTGAAACTCCAGGAACTTGGGTATCTCAGCTATGTAATTCACTGTTGTATCTTTAGGTTTAGCAGGATACCTTGCACAGACTGAGACTCTCCATATTTACTGAATGAATACATGAGTTAATGAATAAATAGTGTTTGATGAGAATTAACCAAAGCGATTTATCCTAGAATCTAGGATTTGAGTTTTATGTAAACTGAATTTTATAAATGCAATGAGGTCTTGATGAATATTTCACCTAAAATTAACAACAGAAGTACATGAAAGCACTTCTATAAAATAAGCATGATAAATATATTACTTGATAAAATTATCTGAAATAGAATATTATAATTTACCACAGTTTTAGCATCCTATGCATGCTTAAAATAAATATTTATTGCATGAATGATATATTAACATAGGAAAATCTAATCCTCTTTAGAAATATTAAATACTAATTTTAAAATTATGAGCTATCCACATGTTATTAAACATTTTATTTTTAAGAAATAATTTCTTAAATTATTCATAAGTATCCCATTACAGTTGAAATTATATGTATATTACAAGTACAGCAAACCTATCTCCCCAAATGGCACACACAAACTGAGATTGCCAGAGATCAAAAACTATCAAATATTTTGATCAAAGTATCAGTGTAACCAGATGAGACAATATCTGGAAATGTACACAACTACATTACTTTTATTTTTTTAAGCCTAGGAAAGAATTATGATTATACCTCAAAATTTAAATTTCTGAAAATAAAGTGTGATTTTATGATATTGCTAAAATGATGTAATAAATATGACTTTATTTGATTGAATTAACTTTAAAATATTAATTTGTTATAGCCATGCCTTCACTCCAGAGGAATAATTACAGGTTTACCACATTTACTATTATACCTGATGTGGAAATAGTGGAAATCTATAATTAATAACTCAGTTAACACAGTAGGATGTTAATGTGTTCTCCCTATGAATGTGATAGAATCAGTATGTAGACAGAGAAGTTACGCCAAAAGCTTTCAGAAAGCAATCAGCCTTATCTGATATTAAGGGATAATCAATTACCTGATATGGAATTGAACAAAAATTCTCAGGGTTTCAGAAATTATGCTCCAAGCAAATTAGCATATCATCGTTCAGAACTGGAAATCCACTCCATGACACCAAATTAGAGAACTAATAAGAAGCATAGAAAAATAAAATTCTAAAAATCGTCCAAGAAGAAATCTGGAGGGTACAGTAGTAACAGCTGTGGAAACAGGTGCAACACACATAACCAATGAAGTAAAACAAATAAACAACAACAACAAACGATTAAAAGATTAAAATGCTTATCTTTACCAGAAGAACAGAATTCAAATATGGAAGAGCACACCCTATTAAAGCCACAAACCTTTCCAAAATTGTAAAGCATGTGAGCTTGATCTTCCAGGGATTTTCTACTTGCCCTTCATCACTCCGAATGGACACGCATTAAGTACTTTTTAAAAAATATTTTATTTATTTATTTGACAGACAGAGATCACAAGCAGACAGAGAGAGAGGGGGAAGCAAGCTCCCTGCTGAGCAGAGAACCCAATGCGGGGCTTGATCCAGGACTCTGGGATCATGACCTGAGCCAGAGGCAGAGGCTTTAACCCACTGAGCCACCCAGGTGCCCCGCATTAAGTACTTTTAATGGTTGTTGGTTATTTTGAGAGCCAGTGATTAGTGCTTCATCCTCCTTTGACCAAATTTAGAATCACAGAGAAGTGGACAACCACAAGTCTCCCACACAGGGATCTCTATGGGCTGGAAATCTGAGTAGGGTGATTTCCTTTCTACTGACAAATCCAGAAAGAAGTGCTAAGAAGAGATGGGTAGAGCGTGTGCAACCACTTAATATACCACTCATTCACTTGGGAAATGGCTCCATCTCTTGAGATAGAAAATGAGGCAAAGAGAGAAGGGCAAAGAAAGAAGAGAAATTTTCCAAGTTCACTTCACCAGGTTCCTACTTTGGGACACTCATCTCTAAAAAGAAAATGATAACAAATTATACTATATTACAAACTGCCTCTTAAAACTTTAAAGCTGTGGGATGTTTGGGCAGCTCAGTCAATTAACTGTCTGCCTTTGGCCAGGTCAGGATCTCAGGGTCCTGGAATGGAGCCCACTTTGGGCTCTCTGCTCAGCAGGGAGCCTGCTTCTCCTCCTAGGTCTACCTCTACAGCTCCCCCGTCGCTGTTCTTTTGTGCTTTCTGTCTATCAAATAAATAAATAAAAGTCATAAAAACAAACAAAGAAACAAACCAAAACAAACAAACAAACAAAAAAACTTGGATGTTGTCACTTCTAGCTTTTCGTATTTCTACTTTAAGCAATTCTTGAATGAAAATAGACTTTGAGATAGTATTACAAAGGATAAGTCAGCCCAATGATTTTTCTTTCTTTCTCTCCTCTTTCCTTCCCTTCCTGAATTCCATCCTTCCCTCCCTTCTTTCCCCTAGAAATTCACCAGCACAATTCAATTAAGTCTACAAAATTAATTGAATACTTTCATTCCATTTGCACTCCACAGTTCACATTTTAAAAATAATCTCAGGGTGTCTAAGTGGCTCAGTCAATCAGGTGGCTGCCTTTGGCTCCGGTCATGATCCCAGGGTCCTGGAATCAAACCCCAAATCCGATTCCCTGCTCAGCAGAAAGACTGCTTCTCCCTCTCCCTCTGCCTGCTTCTCTGCCTACTTGAGCTGTCTCTCTCTATCAAATGAGTAAATAAAATATTAAAAAAAAATTAAAACCAAAATAATGTCTTCTAAATATCATGGACAATTTTTTTTAAAGTTATATAACCGCACGAAGGAAGAGGTTATATGAATACTATAATAGGTAGATTTTTTAAAAAAGATTTTATTTATTTATTTGACAGACAGAGAGTACAAGTAGGCAGAGAGGCAGGCAGAGAGGGAGGGGGAAGCAGGCTCCCTGCTGAGCAGAGAGCCTGATGCAGGGCTTGATCCCAGGGCCCTGGGATCATGACCTGAGCTGAAGGCAGGGGCTTTAACCCACTGCCACCCAGGTGCCCCAGTAGGTAGAATTTTAAAATGACATCCAGCGACCTACACCTTTATTGCCATCCTTTGAAAATCACTCCCTTGGGCACCTGGTTGGCTCATTGTTAATCTTCTGCCTTTGGCTCAGGTCATGATCCCAGGGTCCTGGGATAGAGCTCTACATCCAGCTCCCTGCTGAGCAGGGAGCCTACTTCTCCCACTCCTGCTTCCCTCACTTGTGTTGTTCCTCACTGTCTCTCTCTCTCTGTGTCAAATAAATAAGTAAAATCTTTAAAAAAAATAAATAAATCACTCCCTTTGGATACCTATGTATATGATGAGATATCACTCCCATGAGTGGTTACCAATTAGTTTCTTTAAGTAAATCAAAAGGGAGATTATCCTGGGTGAACCTGACCTAATCAGATGAGCCCTTAAGAAAAGTGAAGTATTATATGGCTTCATCTGACCAAATGGTCTTGAAGAAATAAGCTTCCACATTGTAAGAGAGCTTATGGAGAGGATCATGTGGCAATGATCTGATGCCAACATCTACAAGCTGAGATATATCCTTGGCCAATAACTGGGAAAAAAAATTAAGAAAGAAAGAAAAGAGAAAGAGAGACAGAGAGACAGAGGGAGACAGAGAGAAAGACTTTACTATCACAAAAACAAAGAACTGAATTCTGCCAATAACGAGTGAACATAAAAGATGACCTTGAGCTTCAAATTAAATTGCAACCCTGCTTAACAATTTGATTTAAACTGGGTCAGACCCTCAGTAGAAGACCGTGTAATCTCTGCCTGTGCTTCTGACCTATGGAAACTGTGAGACAATAAATATATGCTGTTGAAACAATTAAGTTTTTGGTAATTTGCTATACAACTATATAAAACTTAGATATTTTCCTGTTATAAAATATACTGCTATTGTACATTCCAGAAATGTAAGTATAATCAAATTTGAGTTTATTTATTATTTTAAGATGATTACTGTGAGCCAAATTTCAAGGTAGATTTTCCTGAGAATAAGACTTTGAGATGGAGTTTTGCAAGCCAAATGTTTGTTGGGAATTGCTCTTGAAAATTACTCTGAGGAAAAAATAAGAAAGAAAATCAGTGAGAGAAATTGAACTATGATGTAACTGGTAAGAAAGGCCTCAGCTAATACCATGGGAAGTTCTAGAATGGAAAGTCTTTCAGAGTTGCCTAAATTAAGATAAGAAGACTACAACTTCATATTTACATATCCACCACTCATTTGATTTGAGCTGGAGAAGGTGATGTTTCCAAAATTTCTTTGGTTGAAGGCAGCTCTTGAAAAATGATTCAGTTGTGAACATTGACCAGTCTACACTCCCAGGAAGAGCAGGAATGAGTGGCTTTGCATTAAGTGATTACAGAAAGATTTCTCACCTGCGAAGCAGAATGGGGCCTGGGCTCTACAGTCTCTGAGGTGGGATAACTGAAGAGAGAGGTCCACTGTACTGGAACTGTGAAGTCATTGAGACATTGCACACTATGAGTGAGCAGCTGCAAGAGTACCACTGAATGCCCCAACAACTCTTACTCTGGCAACTGTTCCAAACAAGAAGTAAACAAAATGAAAACCCTTGTTCCTGGAATGTTTCTCCACTGACAAATCTTAGCATTGTGTTCAGTGCAAAAGAACAATGTTTAAAATGTCTATCTCCATTACTGCTTTGCTCACCTGACTGCATGTCTTCTTAGGGTAACTGTCTGCTCAAATTTTCTCACAATTTTTAATTTGGATATTTGCTTTCTTATAATTGATTTTTGAGAGTTCTTTATATATTTTGAATATGAGTCCTTTATCTAATATATGCTTTACAAATATTTTCTTTAGTCTATGACTTGATTTTTTTTAAATCTTTAATAACGTCTTTTGAAGACCTAAAGGTTTTAATTTTGATGAAATTCTATTAAATAAAATATTCTTTTTGGATCACATTCTTTGCTATCAAAAGTAAGTAATCTTTGATTAACCCAAGGTTATAGACTTTTTTCTCATATATTTTATTTTAGAAACAATAATTTTAGATATTACAATTTTATCTTTTCTTTTTCTCTTTCTGTCCTTTTTTTTTTTTTTTGAGAGAGAGAGACAGAGAGCAGAGAGAGCATGGGGGGCAGGCCACAGCAGAGAGAGAGGAAGGAAGAGAATCTTAAGCAGGTTCCATGCCCAGCACAGAGCCTGATGTGGGGCTTAATCTCATGTCCTTGAGATCATGACCTGAGCTGAATTAAGAGTCTCTTTGTGAAATACCAGTTGTCCCTATACATGTACATCTATTTCTAGATTCACTGTTTCATTTATTTATTGATGTCAATATTTGTCAATTATTGATGTTATTTCGTTTATTTATTGATGTCAATATCTTTTGACTCTTTTTAATACCATAACTTTATAATATATCACCAAATCTGGTATGGTTGCCCTCCAATATTGTTTATCTTTTCAAATTTGTTTTGGTTAGTTAAGCACTTTGTACTTGCATACGTTTTTTTATTGAGATATAATTGATATATACCATTATGTTAGTTTCATTTATAGAAAACAATGATTCAGTATTTGCATATATTGTGAAATGATCACCAAAATAAATCTAACTGGCATCTGTCATCACACATAATTCTATAATTTGTTTTTCTTATA
Organism: Taxidea taxus jeffersonii; assembly: GCA_003697995.1. Lineage (NCBI taxonomy): Eukaryota > Metazoa > Chordata > Mammalia > Carnivora > Mustelidae > Taxidea > Taxidea taxus. Next base: position 59,482 of record ML106960.1, read on the forward strand.
ATGAGAACTTTTAAGATTCAAATTCTTAGCAACTTTTACATATGAAATATAGTACTACTGGGGCACTTAGGTGTCCAACTCTTGAATTCAGCTCAGGTCATAATTTCGGTGTCATGGGATCAAGCGCTGCATTAGGCTCCTTGCAGAGTGCAGAGTCTGCTTGAGATTATTTCTTTATCCCTCTGCCCCACCCCCACCCACACATATGCACTTTCTCTCAAATAAATAAATAAAATCTTAAAAAAAAAATATATATATATATAATATTATCATCTATATTTGCAATGTTATAGGTTGTATACCATGACATTTATTTTATAACTATAAGTTTGTATCTTTTGACTTCCTTCATCAATTTCACCCACCTCCCAATCCATACATCTGGTAACTACCAATATGTTCCCTGTACCTACGAGCTTGATTTTTTTT
>ML106960.1:60310-73569 GCA_003697995.1 Taxidea taxus jeffersonii
AAAAAAATTAAAAAAATAATATTTCTATTATTGCTGATAATTCAAAACAAGTATTTTTTGGTTGCTTTGAAGATTAAAGCAAAATCAACTGCTAAGGGAAACAACAAGAAATTCAAATATTTTGTTGTTGTTAAACAATGATTCAAATGGAATTGTATCTGTTACTCATAATAATTTTGATTCATTAATTAATTTTATGTATAAACCAATTTTGCTTATCTGTTACTTTCAAGATTACTTAACTTTTCCTTTTCTTTTTCCCTCAGTTGCTTTTTTAAATGAGTGATTTATAACATTATTATTTTCATATATAAATGCCTGAATAAATGTATATCACATATAAAAATATAACAAAAATATACCATTTATACATATAATGTACCTTTATTCATAGAAAGATTTTTTTACATGTGACCAAACAATTTCTAGGTCTTTCATAATAAAGCATACCTACCCATGTAAAATTAATGATAACTGAGTTGGTATGTATGATACTGCATACAATAAATACTGAGAAACTTGTCCAGGTACTACTACATATTATTTTAAAGATTAAGGAAACAAGTTATAGACATCACATGAATAGTGTTAATAATGTCCATATAATACAGAATAATTCAATGCACATGGAATGTTTATTTCTTTAAGCATAGAGTGTGATTTAGAGACTACCTGGGAAAATGGAATTTGATGTGCATATAATTAAGTAATATTTATTTAAGTAACATTTAACCAATACATGATGCTCTGACCTAAAAAGAAACAGGCACGTTTTCTTCTCATCTCTAAGTATATCATCCTTCCTATACCTGATATATAATATTCTCCATTTTCTCAACTGTCAATGCAAATTTTTATTCCCTTTTTTAAAACTAAGGTTTTGGGGTGCCTGGGTGCCTGAGTCAGTTAAACATCTAACTCTTGATTTCAGCTCAGGTCCTAATATCAAGATTGTGAGATAAAGTCCCACATCAGCCTCTGCACTGAGCATGGACCCTGTTTAAGGTTATCTCTTTGTCTCCCTCTGCTCCTCCCCCACCACTTGCTCTCTCTCTCTCTCTCCCTAAAACTAATTAAAAATTTGCATGCATTCTTTCTCTAAATAAATAAATAAATAAATAAAGGTTTCAATTTTTTCTCTGAAGTCTATATTTCTCTTTCAGGATCTCATTGCAAGTATTGCTTTTCTCTCATAGATCATCAGTTTCTGTTTCTATCTCTCTACTAAATCATTCCTATTAGCATACAAATAAGTTTTAAAATTCCCATCTCAAAATATATCTTTATTTACAACTATTTACCTATGTATCTCTCTATACATTTCAAATTTGAAACCATACTGTTTTTCAGCTATAAAATCATGTTCACAGAAAATTTTTTCAAAAAATGTATTTTTTATAGAAGTCAATCTTCGTCCTTGCCTTACTGTTTCTTTAAACAACTTCCATTAGGCATTCATCCCAATATAATAGTGAAACTGTTATTTTTTTTTAAGATTTTATTTATTAATTTGACAGAGAGAGAGAGGTCATAAGTAGGCAGAGAGGCAGGCGGGCGGGGGGAGCAGGCTCCCCGCTGAGCAGAGAGCCCAATGGGGGCTTTGATCCCAAGACCCTGAGATCATGACCTGAGCCTAAGGCAGAGGCTTAACCCACTGAGCCACCCACACTCCCTGAAACTGTTTTTGATATTTACCAAAGTCTTCCATGTACAGTTCTGCCAAATTAAGCCTAGATGTATTTTGTTTCATAGTTTATCAGTCCATATCGTGTTTTTAAAAAGTGCAGTTTTACTGGCAACATTTAAAAATTAAGACATTGCAATAACATTTATGTTATCTCTAAAATCTCAAAGATCTGGCAATGTCAAGGTATGCCTAGAAACAATGCATTAGAAGTGAAGAGCCCTGTAACCTGGGCAAAGGACACTCTAGTTCACTTGGGTTAGGATCATTCCCTTTGACTCCCTGAAACCATATTATCATTTGCTATTTCTATTCCTTTTATTAATTTTTTGGAGGGGGATGGAGGCATGAAATTACCTACATTTATCATCTCATTTTCTTTTTGTTTCTTCACTTATTTTAAAGAAAATATAGATGTAATGACATACAAGAAAGCTTTACCTATTTAATGTATACATCTTAATGAATTTAAAGATAAGTAAATTTTCACCATATATAATGCCTTAAACTTAACCATAACTTCTACAAATTTCCTTGTCTCCTCTTTTTTTCCTGTCTCCTCTTTTTTAAAACCATTTATGAGCATCTTAAACTTTAAGTATATAATATAGTATTGTTAGTTATATGAACTCTGCTATACAGTAGATCTCTAGGCTTATCATCTTTCATAAGTGAAATATGTACCCTTTGATCAATATCTCTCTGATTTTACCATCCCCCAGCCCTTGGTAAACTCCACTTCATTCTCTGCTTCTATGAGTTTGATTATTTTAGATTTCTGATAGAAGTGAGATCGTGTAGTATTTGTTTTCCTATGCTTGTTTATTTCATTTATTATAATGTCTTCTAAGTTCACCTATGTTGTAGCAAATGACAGGATTTCCTTCTTTTGTAAGGATGACTAATATTCTATTCTATGTCACACATTTTCATTATCTGTCCATCCATTAGTGAACATTTAGGTTGTTTTTGTCCACATCTTGACTATTGTAAATAATGTTCCACTGAACATGAAAATAAAAATATCTCTGTGAGATCCTAATTTCAATTATTTTGTATAAATATTCAGAACTGGGACTCTTGGATCATATGGTAGTTCTATTTTTAATTTTGAGGAACCGCCCTACTATTTTTCATAAAGACTATATAATTTTACATTCACATCAACAGTGTATGAATATTCCTTTTCCTCCACATTCTCCCCAACACTTGTTATGTATGCCCTGTCTTCTTTTCTTTTATTTTTTAAAGATTTTATTTATTTATTTGACAGACAGAAATCATAATTAGGCAGAGAGGCAGGCGGGGAGGGGGAGCAGGCTCCCCGCTGAGCAGAGAGCCCAACGTGGGGCTTGATCCCAGGACCCTGAGATCATGACCTGAGCCGAAGGCAGAGGCTTTAACCCACTGAGCCACCCAGGCACCTCTGCCCTGTCTTCTTAATAATGGCTATATTAACAGGTGTGAGGTGGTATCTTCTTGTGCTTTTGACTTGCATTTCCTTAATGATTAGTGATGTTGAGCATCTTTTCATATACTTGTTGGACATTTGTATATCTTCCTTGGAGAAATGTGTATAAAAGTCCCTTACCCATTTTTTAAATTATTTTTTAAATATAGGGAGTTAGTAAAATTCATTACATATTTGGATATTAACTCCATATAGGATAGATGGTTTGCAAATAGTTTCCCCATACACTAGTTTGCCTTTTCACTTGTTGATTAATTCCATTATTCTCCAGAAGCCTTTCAGCTTGATTGAGTCTCATTTGTCTGTTGGTGTTTTTGTTTTGTTTGTGATTTTCTCTTATTTAAGAAATCATTGGCAAGGCCTATATCAAGAATTTTTCATCTTATGTTTTCTTCTAGTTTTATAGTTTCAATTCTTTGTCTGGCTTTGGTATCAGAGTGATGTTAGCCTCAAAAAGAAATAGGTTTGGAAGTGTTCCCTCTTTTTATATTTTTTGGAGATTTTAAAAATAATTATTATTAATTTTTTTAATGTTCAGTAGAATTCACCCTGACTTTTATTTGTTGGGAGGTTTTCCATTATGGATTCTACCTCCTTGATTGTAACGTCAATGTTCAAGCTTTCTTCTTGGTTCAGTCTTGGTAGATTGGATGTTTCTAAGAATTTATCCATTTCATCTAGGTTATCCAATTCATTGACATAAAATAATTCCTCTGATCTTTTCAAAATTTCTGTAATGTGAGTTGTAATATCTCCTTTTATAATTTCTGATTTTATTTGAGTCTTCTCCCTTTTTTTAGTAAGTTTATGTTTTTTATTTTATCTTAAAAAAAAACAATCAGTTTCATCAATGTTTTCTATTGCTTTTCTATTCCTTATCTTTAATTAATTTCTGCTCTAATCTCAAAATTTCCTTTCTGGGGTGGCTCAGTAGGTTGGGTGCCCAACTCTTGATTTCAGCTCAGATTGTGATCTCAGGATAGTGGGATGGGTCCCACGTCCAGCTCCACACTCAGTGGAGAGTCTTCTTGAAATTCTCTCTCCCTCTCCTTCTGCCCACCTCCCTGAAAAAATAATCTATTTAAAAAATGTCCTTTCTTTTGCTACCTTTGGGCTTACTTTCTTTTCATGTTTATTGGTGTTGTTGATTTGAAATATTTCTCTTTTTTAATACCATTACTTACTGCTATAAACTCCCCACTTAGTACTTCTTTTGCTGCATCCTGTATGTTTGGTATGTTGCATTTTTGTTTTAACTTGTCTCAGGATAATTTCTAATTTCTTCCTTGATTTTTTCTTTGACCAAAAAATTGTTAAAAATATGTTGTTTAATTTTCATGTGTTTGTGAATGTCTCTGTCTTCCTTACATTATTGATATCTAGTTTCATTCCATTATGTGTATTTTACTGAGCCTCTTTAAGTTAATTATTTTGAATTCCTTTTCTGGCCTCTGTAGATCTCTATCTCCTTAAGATCAGGTGCTAGAGAAAATTTATTGACTTCTTTAGGAGGTGTCATGTTTTCCTGATTCTCCCTAATCCTTGTATCTTTCCTTGTGTCTGCACATTTGAAGACCTCTTTCAGTCTTTGATAGCTTAGCCTTGGCAGAAGAAGGATTTCACCAGTCAGCTGCTAGAAGAGGTTACTGATAGGACATGACTGTCAGTTGACCTATGATCTGGACCCCCCTCCCCAAATTAGAGACTCCTTGCCCACTCTCCTGTCTTGGAATGTGCATTCCCCTTGCCTTCCAAGGACACAGCCTTGAGATGTTACTATGCTATTGAGACCATCTGGATGGTATATGTGACAGATTCCAGTGAAGGCCTTTATATAAATTTTTAAGATTCTGGTTGAACAGCAATGGAGATCTACTCATCTTGTGGATTCCCAAGATAAGCTTTATAAATAAATTCCCCTGCTTATTAAAATTGGCCCCTATCAATCTGGAATGGCCTGCCTTTTTCCTCATTCTCTCTCTGCCCTCCATGTACAAGGTCAGTTTCAAATTTCACCTGGAAAGTCCCTGAGAAGCCCATTAATTTTGGCTTGTTTCCAGGAGACCAGCAAATTGGGTCTTGGGAAAAAGGAATTTATGGGAGAAATCCTGTGTTGGCTATTAAGCTTTACATGTGGAGGAGTTATGTGTGGATCACTAAAACATCAGCTGCCTTGGTGCACTTGTTTAAAGAACTGCACAAACTATTTAAAGTGGACTGAAGCAAAAAGGGGAAACAAATTGCTGACACAGGTTTTAGTCTCTACTGTGTTCAGTTTGTATGGCTTCTAATGTCCAACTAGAGGCTGAAACTCAAATTAGAAAGATGGAAGAAGAGCTGACTTAGAGAAGAACATGTGGCTGTCTACTACTCTGCTAGCTTAGTGGCTAACAGACAAGGTGGGAGAGCAGGGTAATAATTTGGAGACCTTAGCATGCTGCCTTGCAAAGCTAGGATGGTGCAAGTTGCCTTGGTTTAAAGTTCAGGTGTTTTTGACAAAGCATAATTGAAACCCGAAGAGGTGAAATCCCTGGAAAATTGAGGAAAGCTGAGAAGGATGTTGTGGTAATGATAGCAAAATAGATTAAGTGCCCCATACTATCCAACCCCTAATACAAAGGAAAGCAAAATGACAGCAACAACAATGCCAGTCAAAGGGGTAGCCACTAAATCACAAAATACTCATGATGAGCTTATTCTTGCTGAGCTTGCTGATTTAGCTGCCAAATTCCAGTAAAGGCCAGGGAAAATATTGAAGCATGATTAGTGGGTTAGTGTAGTTGTGGGACATGGGGAGTAATAGCACTCTTCTGGCAGCAACCATACTGCATTTGGAGGGTTCAAGATACTCATGCCCTTATCAGTCTGATTATTCTAACCTACAAGGAGGCTGAGTTCAATTTAGGGGTTTTCCCTGGGCATGTAAGACCCCAGAAATCTATAGAGAATGTACAATAAATTCTTAGGGAACTGGGGATAAGACAAGGCATCTATACCCTATGTTTGAAGGCCTGATTGAGCCACATTTACTGCAGAAATGAAAGCCAAGATACTACAGTCCACCTCACCACCAAGTATGGAATAGATATCCATACTGAACCAGTCATGGACAAGACACTTATGTTCTGGGAAATCCACACTGATCTGGGGGAAATGGATAACTCCTGGGAATAGGTACAGGCTGTGGGGAAGACCTGAGACAGAGAGGGAGCTTGAAAAACTAAAAGGCTATCCCAGGGGCACCTGAGTGGCTCAGTGGGTTAAAGCCACCGCCTTCGGCTCAAGTCATGATCCCAGGTTCGCGGGATCGAGCCCCATATCGGGCTCTCTGCTCTGCGGACAGCCTGCTTCCTCCTCTCTCTCTGCCTCTCTGCCTACTTGTGATCTCTGTCTGTCAAATAAATAAATAAAATCTTTAAAAAAAATAAAAATAAAAGGCCATCCCACTCACCTCTAAAGGGTCCGGTTAAAATAACCTAGAAGCAAATGTGGCTTGAAAGTGCTTCTGTGACCCTACCTGCAAAAATACACTGGAAACCCAATACTGTTTGGTTGGCCTGTGTAAAACCTTAAAACCTTAACAATAGTTCAGACCTGCCCCAACTGTCCTACCATCCTTGATGGTCCTCCTGCTCTAGCAAGGACGTTAGGGATATAGTCTTACTCCGAGTGGGTACCTCCCATATCCCAGTTATAGAATTTAAGCCAAGACTGTCTCCAGATAAAAGCCACTGGAAGTGATCAGGACATCAGGTTGAGCTCAATATTCACTGGACCCCAGAAATTAAAAAAAAAAAAGTGATATTTCTGGTTGATACTGGAGCCAAATGTACTCTATAACTCTCAAAAGTTTTCTGGTACCCTCAAATCCATTAGTGGCTATATAGGAGAAATAGTTATGGTCAAAAAGTTCCCTTTGACACTGCAAATTGGGCATTCTCTCCTATGAAAATATAGGGTTTTTATTTATTGAATACCAAGAAACATATTGAATATAGATATAATGCAAGGTCAAACTCTGAAAACTTCTATTTGTAAATTCTATCTCTGTGTTAAATTAATGGAATCAGTGCTGGGGGAAACACCAAATAGGAACTGTTAGGCCTGCCATCCCAAGGAAGAGTGATAACTGTCACACAATATAAATTGCCCAGGGACATAATGAAATAGGAGAAACTAACCAAGAGCTGTACCAACTCTGTATTATACACCTTGCCCATATTGTTTTCAAGAGCTCAGTATGGCTGGTAGAAAAGCTCATGATGGATGATATTCAACTACCAAGAGTTGAACAAGGTGGTACCCACCATCTATGCAGTTGTCCCTGATACTGCCACCATCTTAGATATCTTATCTGCACTCCGAGGAGTGTACCATATTGTGTTAGACTTAGGAAATACATTTTTTAGTATAACCCTGGTTATTGAGTCATAAGATCAATTTACCTTTATGTGGGAGGGTCATCATGGAATTTTCAAGTGCTTCCTCTAGGTTACCTACATAATTCCACAATATGTCATGGGGTTACAGCCCAATACCTGCCCTTGTTCTCCTTCCCCACATGAGTAAAATGGGCTCATTACATTGATGACATAATGATAACATATGAAGACTTACTTCTGCTGCAGGGATGCTCTGCAGACTTTGCAAGGAAGAGGATAGGCAGTGAAACCACAGAAAATTCAAGATCCAGACACTGCCATAAGGTTTTTGGGAGCTGTTCAGTTAGGTAAGTCATGTGTTGTTCCAGAAGCTCTAATTAATAAGGTGTGAGCCTAATCAACTCCTATGAATGTGAAAGAAGTGCAAGACTTTGGGGCACCTGGGTGGCTCAGTGGGTAAAGCCTCTGCCTTCGGTTCAGGTCATGATCTCAGGGTCCTGGGATCGAGCGCCGAATTGGGCTCTCTGATCAGCAGGGAGCCTGCTTCCCACTCTCTTTCTGCCTGCCTCTCTGCCTACTCTTGATCTCCTTATTTGTCAAATAAATAACTAAAATATTTTTTTTTAAATATTAAGTCTTTATAGGGATTTGGGGGTTTTGGAAGACTTATTCCCTACCTGTCATTGTACCTTCATCCCTTATACTGCCTAATAAATAAAGGATAAGCGTGGAATTGAGGATCAGAGCAGCAAGCCACCTTTGAGAAGGTAAAAATACCTGTGAGGCAGATTAAAGCTGTGTCTGTGACTCTGGAATATATGGTATTGGGCACTGTGCTGGAGAAAGCAGAAAGAGGGTATACTAAGATTTTGGTCCCAGATCTGCAAGAGGGGAGAAACTGGATATACCTGATGGAACCACAGTTCCTAGTAGTATACACAGTACTCCAGTTAGAGCCTCTCACTAAGGAACAGTATATGCATTCTCATCAAGGGATGTACTGAGTATGTTCTATTGACTTACCTCTGTCATAGCCCAAACTCCCACTTTTCTAAGTAGCATTCCTATTTGCAGCAGAGGACTACCCTGCCTTGCAGTCCACTGTCTTCAGAAAGACAGGTACTACTAGGCCCTGTAGAATATGTAGATACTGCAAATGTCCCCACCCCTATTCCTGTGGTGGCCCTTGTGTCCTGCAGAGGAGTGAGGGAAATTCCCACAGATGCATAGTATACAGAAGGACAGTTAGGGCTTTCGCCCAGAAGGACTACAGTCACTAGTCACTCAAACACTGACACCACCTGGATGGAAACGGTAATGAACCACAGGAGCCCGTGGGCTGAACTATGAACAGTTTGATGGGTGATCAGTCATTAGCCCTACCTACTAATGCTTTGCACTGATAGGCTATTCTCTTCATGGCTTAGACAATTGCAATCCAAGTGATGGATGATCACAAATAAGCCATTGCTGGGTGAGGTATAGGGAAAGACATTTGGATTCACCTGCAAGCATCTGAGGCAGTCCTTACTGCCTTCCTCATCCAGGCTTTTAAGGCATTAACACACTCCCTGGCAATTGGGAAGCTGGTGCTTCAATTTGGGTATAAACTCTAGCAACTGATCCTTTAGTAGATAACAGCAGATTGGGTGCATAGAAAGAATGTCAACCACAGAGCCCCAGTGGAAGACTTTTCCATCCAAGTTCCTACAAAACAACTACCTTCAACCTTAGAATCCTGGTGTTCTTATGGTGTTCAGTCACAGAATGAATGCCTAATGGGCATACCTTTCTACAGTGGGCCCACTCATATGCCTGACAAAAGAAATCAATCGAACTATTGGATATATGGGAAGTTGCCCCTCTGTAGTTGGTTAGGATTACCATGGTGAGTACTGCCACTCCAGGAAGGGAATTGGAAAATTCTAAAGCCGCGTAAGAAGGAAGAACAAGCCAGGATTTGCACTCTTAATTCATGCAATATTACCAATACTGATCCAGAAATCTGGCATACAATATTAATAACACTGGGCATGGATATTCTTTTTTTTTCCCTCAAACTATCTAGGAAGCCCATCAATCTGTTTACAAGAAGGGTCCTAAAAAATACCACCATCAGAACCAAGGGTGGCTATGCTCAGATATGGGATGTGTTCATTTGGTTTACCTTGGGCTATGAACACTTGAGCACTCACAGACCCCTATGCTGGGAACAGAAAAATCACTCTGAACAGAACCAGCTAAATTGTCCCAAAGACATGGCATGGATGTCACTAGAACTGTATAGTCATTCTGTCATAATAAGGGTAGGGACTGGTGTTACCACCCACATCTTTATTGAGAGGGCCATAATGGGACCCAGTTGTTGCTGGCACTAATCTTTGGCCTTAGCTTCCACTTGGGTGGTTGAAACACTGCACCCTGGGTTTTCCCTGAACACAGAGGAGAATCTGCCTCAGAGTAACAGTTGCCATCCTCCATCTCCCCAAAGGTAGTTAAGCACATCCTGTTTTTCACTTGGTACAGTCATGGGGACACCATCTTTGTCCCCTCCACTGGCCTGGAAGATATTACTGTATACACAGAAGCCCTTATTACATTCACCCAGCAAGCCTTAATCAATAGCTAGTGAAGTCTGTCTTTACTGAACAATGGAAATGAGTCTAAGGTGAAAAGCTATCCTCCAAAATAGGATGGCCTTGGACATTATCACCATCTCACAAGGAGGCAGCTGCACTACCATTCAAATGGAACGCTATGTATTCATACCTATGAGTCTGCTAATATATTAACTTTATTAAATCACATGAGGACATGATTGAATGCCCTGAGTGATCCAACTCTCAATGTAGGGGACTTAATAAATCAGTAGTTCAGATCTTGGGCTCTTGGGGAAAAAAAAATGTTACTTATTTTGGGAATCATTATTTTAACTTGTTTTTTCTCTTAGGTATGTCTATACTGTTGCTGTGCCATCTGTTTCCAGTACAGCCGGGGAGCTGCCAAACAAGCAACTTCTATGCTAGTGAAACACCTTGCTGACCTCTCAGGACACATTGTGGAAGGGTGATGAGGTGTAAGATTATAAGAGCTCCTCAAGGGGGTAGATTGTTGGAGGATGTCATCAAGAGAACGTGACCAGCATTGACCTACAGGCTGGACCATAAGATTTTGAGGCTCTTCACACCTTCCCCTGACCTTGGAACATGCATTCTACTTGCTTTCTCTACACTAGAAGCTGCTTCAAAAAGATAGCCTTGAGGTGGCAATGTATTGCTGAGACAGTCTACACTATAAACCTGATTGAATCCAATTAAGTTCTCTAACTTGAAGTTCTGGTAGGCTAGGGTGGAAATCTACTTATCTTGCAGATGACTAGTAAACCTCCCAAGTAAGTTTTCTTCCATCTTAAAATTATTACTTACCAATCTGGAGCGGTCTTCCTCTTTCTTCAGTCTTTCCTTGTCCTCCAAGTATGGGTCCAGTATTAGATATCATGGGGAAGTTCTTAAGGATGCAAACCAACATCAGCCAGCCGACAGTTTTGGGCAGATCAGTCGGTGGTATCCAGAGTAAGCCAGTGCCCTTTGCTAGAATCTAGTGGACCTGCCTGATGGGCTCAAGAGGCCCTCAGCAGGGCCAGTTGTCCCATCTCTGCTTGGTGGATGACCTGTTGTGGATCTCAGGTCTACAATTGGGTATGGTACATCGGAAAGGCCCTGCAGTCGGGCAGGGCTGTTTTGTGGAGTTCAGAGTTTGGTCAAGGCCACCTGAAGCGGCTGGCTGAGCTCTGTTGTGAGCGAGAACACTAGTGGGGCTTCCTGGCTGGGTGTGGCCAGTGGGCAGGGCTGGGAGGTTGAGGCTGGTGGAACATTGGAGTCAGGAAGCCACTAAGCAGGGCTTCTCCGTGAAAGCGACCTCCTGACAGGCTCCAGAATTGGGTGAAAGGGGTTCGTGAGGCTCCCCAGAGGGATGAGACTACCAACGATGCTGCGTAAAGACCGGTAGATGGGGTTCAGATTGCCAGGTCGCTGGCAGGGTTCTGTGATGGAGAGGGGCTCCCGACAGGCTCCAGCTCCAGCTTAAGTGGGTTCTACTGCAGGAGCCCTGTGGCAGAGTCAAAACAAGCTTTTCATCTGTATGTGGCTCAGGGAAAGCTCTGTGGTGCAGCGGACTTGGGAGGGTCTCCACAGTTGGCTGGAAAGGCAGGGCTGCAGTGGATGTAAGAAACCCAGTGATGCAGGGGCCAGCATCACCGAGATTCCAGCGGCTGGTGGAAGAAAACTCTGCCCCTTTGCCTTATTCGTAGCTATCCCCTTGTGGTCTGACCATGCCAGCACCACCCTCCCTCCTCCTCCTGATTCAGAGAAGAATCAGAAATGGACTTTTCTGTCAATGTGGGAGAAGTCAAAGGAGTTGGACCATCCCTCTAGGTCTCTCCCAAACTGGAAACACTCTCGCAGGGCCTCTCTCAGCACAGAGCTGGCGCACTTGAGGGAGAAGTGATACGTTTAAAGTGAAACTCTTTTCTTATCATCTTAATGCAGTATTTCTCAGGTATTTGTTTTTCTTATTTTGCGGATGAACTATAACCTTTCACCCTAGTTCCAGAATTCTCCAAAAACTTCATGGATAGTCACCGAATGGGCATTTCTGTTGGAGGGACTAGAGTGGGGCACCCCTCATTCTGCCATCTTGCCAAGTTAATCTCTTTTGTTATTTACCCAAGTGAATCCTTCCTGTTCTAGTGGTAGAGTTCCGGGGCAAATTTTTACCTTTGTCATGAGCATGCTATGAAGGCACGCACATGAGTTGTCTTTCCACAATGTCAGATTTGTTCAGTCCTAAATTACAAATTGTATTATAAAACAGTTTCAGAATTCCAAAGTCAATGATATTTCACCGCACAGGTTTAACTTGGCTTCTCACAGGTCACACAAAGCCCAGCACGAGACGTATCACACAGACATGATAGAGAGGGGGATGGGTAGGAAGTTAAGGAACTAAACTCCAAGTCAGCCTGTGGGTGTTCAGTTGAAGTAAGTCCTGGGCCTGGGGTCCTGGTGAGCTCTCTGCACTTCCTGCTTCTTATGTTCAAGCAGTGAAGGATCTCTGTCCTTGTCAGAGATCAATCAGGCAGGGCCTTCAGGGTAGCTGCCCTTTGGAAGTGGCCAGACCCGTAGAAAGCTCGTGTCTGAATAGTTGGACAGTTTGCTGCCAAAATCCTTTCTTTTTAAAGGGATTTAATCAGTTTGGGGCCTCTGCCGACCTCCTCTGTTTCTGCTGGTCATTAATTCTGAGCGATCATCAGCTGGTGCGGGTCTCTGGGATTAATGGTAGTTGCAATGTCCTTGGCTGCTGGTGTCATTGCCTGACACAGGCTCTGCTTGATAGGAGTGACTCCGTCTTGCCCTCCACATTGTTTCTGGTTCCAATTCATTTTATGTCACTTGCAGGTACTTGGTAAGCCTGGATTTCTGACATTCAACACTATTGGTATTTAAGGTTAAAATATTCCTTGTTGTAGGGTTTGCCGAGTGCACGTTGTGATGGTTAGTACCAGTATGATTCCAGGGGTACCCTATCCAGTTGTGACAATTTTAAAGAAGAGATTAAAAAAAAGAAAGTCTTCACAGGATTTAAAATACCAAACATGTAAATATTGTACTAGAAAGGATCCAGATGAAGTACTGTTTAGAATATTTTTATGGGTAGTTTAGTA
>RCUC01151044.1:0-18928 GCA_003697995.1 Taxidea taxus jeffersonii
TTTTTTTAAGGATTTTGTTTATTTGAGAGAGAGAAAGAGAGCACTCACGAGCAGGGGAGGTAGAGGGAAAAGCAAACTCCACACTAAGCAGGCAGCTTGATGGGAGCTCCATTCCAGGATCTTGGGATCATGACCTGAACTGAAGGCAGACACTTAACTGAGTGAGCCACCCAGGTACCCCTATGATAACTTTTGATAAATTTACCTCAGCCTTTATTTCCCATTTATGATATTTCTCATTCTTCTTTACTATGTATGAGATAGGGATATTGGCCCATATCCACCATTTCTCTGCTAGGCCCCATTTACTTATGTTCTATGTTTCACCTTGCATCTGAGTAAACCAAAGAAGCTCTGTTCCCACTCCAAGGGGGAAGCAAGAAAGTTAATCCTTCTCAAAGTTTCATCCTAGGCCCCCATTCACCTGATAACATCTAAGAAAAACCAGATCCTGAGCATGTCCCAAGAAATTAGCTTTGAACAAACCTGGGTTTACACAGGTCTACCTTCAGTGACCTGTAACTGATTGATTGGACCGTAACATGGATGTCTTTCCAATATAAACTCCTAATCCCAAGTGACAGAGAGATTCACATCTTCTGAGTCTCCCAGACACTCCATGTGCTATAGTATATAACTCTATTTAATAAACTCTGTTCTCACTTCTTCCTGGCTCAAGTTTGATTTCTATCCTGTACAAAGCCAAGGGCACTTTTGGCTCATCCTTGGACCCAGCCTAAATCATGTATACAGTACATATCTACTGTAAATCCTAGGGTTAATGGAAAACACTGATGATGATTCCAATTTATATATTTTTTAAATAGAATCACTATAAAGTTTAGGAAAAAATCTAAAAATATAAACCTCAAAGTGATGAAACACAAGAAAAATATATGTGCTAATTATATTTTCATAATCCTTTCCACAAACATTACAACCCAGATAATTGTAAAATCTAAATATGTTGATGAATTCCTCCTTTACTTGGAGGTCTACAGAAGTAAAAACATTGCCAGCTTTAATATAAACCATACAGATTATAACTTTCATGTTTACTGTTTTACATGTATCTTTCCATTTTATGCTATTATCTTACTACCTTGTTTATTTACATCATTTGATTTTAAGATTTACAATGATATACATTTAGGTATATGTTTAAACACTAATATGAAATTAATAAATTTGATTTGGATGGTTTGTTTTTCTAGGTGAATAAATTCATTTTTAATTATTTGCTGAGAACCAATAACATGATGAATGAAACAGGAGAAAAAATAGGTTTGAATTACTTTACAGAGGAAAAGTGTTTTGTAATCAAGCTTTCCCTATTTATACTTTATATAATTAAAGTGTTCATGCTCAGAGAACAAATTGGATCCCATTATTAAATTACACATTATGATGATGCAGAATTGAAAGAAGTGTGTACTGCCAGTGGGCATTTCAGATTACTAAAATCTGATGACATTCCAGATAGTAAAAACATCCAAAATAAAAGCTATGTGGAAAAAATGTATTTCTGGCAAGTGTGATTCATATTAATGTGCTCATTTGCAAATGCTAAATAAACACACTTTATTATAATTTCATTTTTTGTACCAAACTGATGTTATGCTGAAACAATAGTTCAGTCAAAACCCAGAGAAGAATCAAGTCTGAAATTTCCAGTGAATTAAATGGCTTAGAATATCAGTCTCTGAACAGATATGGACACCATATGACAATCATACAAGGAAGTTTGAATTTTAAAGTCTGAGCATGACTCTACTGAAGTTTCCCAGGATACTCTGCTCTATGTGTACTTAACTGATCTGAAATTATTCTAATCTTTTGTAAAGCGTTTTGTATTTCATTTGGTAGGACTGGTCCAAGGCAGAAATAGACAAAGTAATAAGTACTACTTTCCTGAACTTCAGTAAAGCAAATGAGAAAGTTTTAGTGATTTATAATGCATTCTTAAACCTAAACTGAGATTATTTGGGAGCTGCAATAATATTTCCAGATTGTTTCTAGTCATATAGATTATAGATGCATGTTTATTATGTTTGCCATAACTTAGAAATTGTACTTTTATTTTACTTAAATACTTCCCAAAATAAAGTTTCCAAACTATTCATTTTTACTACCTAAGCATACTTAATACTTAGCATAGAAATATACTCTATTATTTCTAAATATTCTATAATGTAAAAATTTTAATATTTTCTTAACACAGTAAATATTTCTCAAAGCCAACTCTTTAAGTAGTATGTAATTAGCTACTGTTAGATTCATCAGTCTGGAAGAAAAAAAAATCAAGTATGTTGCTGTCACTTAATTCAGAATTAACTATATTAATATATAGTTATATATTAATATATAGTTTTTTCCTAGAGAAAGTATGAAATTGAAGTATAAATATTCAATGGAGACTAAGCATTTTTGTAGCAATGAAATCCCACTAGGACTTAAAGCACTACAGTATTGTTCTAACCATCAAAATAATGTGGCCTTATCCTTTCCAGAATCTATGTGACATAATGACATCCATAGGCTTTATCACTAAAGGGCAACCCCTTTTCTGATAAAAAGGATAAAATCACTCAAAAAATATCTCTACTACAATATTTTTAAGTACAGTAATATTGACTTTTATGGAAGAAATTATCATTATGTACTGAAACTTTTTCTGTCATTTGCCTAAGTGATTAAGGAAAACAGAAAAGTTTAAATATAATTTTTACACTCAAAAATTTGTGTCTGCTTTTACAAATAACTTCTCATGAATTTGAGATTTTTACATAAAACTACACAAGATGACTATACTGGGCCATTATAATTAAGAGGACACTTTCATTTTGGAAATTCTATATAGAATAATGATGATTGATCCCATTACACAAATTGGTGTTATAAAAATACTAAAATTTCTTAACCAAATTATTTTACTTTCAGCCTTGTTTTTACTTCAAGGTCATATCTGTATCACTAAATACATGACTTCCTCCATTATCTTTAATCACATTCCAGTGAATTTTTCATCCACCCCTTCCACTGGAACTTCAAGCAGATCCCATAGTTTTCTGGACACTTTCTTCTAAACTCTCCTATCATCAGCCTTTTTTTTTTTTTTTTTTTAAGATTTATTTACTTATTTGAGAGAGAGAGAGAGTATGAGTGTGAATGTGAGTGAGGGGGGCGGGTAGAGGAAGAGAATCTCAAGCAGACACCCTGCTGAGCAGAGAGCCCAAGGTGGGGCTCAATCTCATGACCTACCAGATCATGGCCTGAGCCGAAACCAAGAGTGGGATGCTCAACAGACTTAGCTACCAAGACTCCCTTCCTATCATTAGCTTTTAAAACTGGACAAAGCTAAATTCAAGTTCTGATTTTGCATATAGTGTAAGTATCTGCCATCTGGATGTGTCATAGGCACAAAAGGAAAGGGAGATGAGAGGTTGTGAAGGTAATTAGTTTTTCTTCCTTACTCTAATTCCATTATGATACTTTCTACTGTTCGTAGTACTCTGATTACTGTGCCTAGCAAATTTCACATCCCCCTGCAGACTGTCTCTGATTTTTTTCTAGTTTCTGTGGCTCTCCCAACATGACAGAGGTATACTAGCAGGAAGGGGAAGCTTGTATTTTCACTGCATGACAAGAGTGTTTTTACCCCAGCATGTGTCTGTTTATCCAATGTGTATCTAAAATTAAACATAATCTCTCTTATTAAGTATTACCTTGTTTTATACAAACATTTTTTTCCCTCTAAGGAATTTTTTATATTATCTACTAATAATACCTGTATTATTTCTTCAGAATGAATAAACTGTTGTTATAAGTGAGCATTTACCTATTCCTTCCCTGCATTATATATATATATATATATATATATATATATATATATATATATATATGAATAGGAATAGGAATATATATATATACACACACATATATGTGTGTGTATATATATATATATATATATAGTTTTATATATTTGTGAATCAGAGAACTAAAATAACTTCAGGGATCCTGCAGGAAATTATATAAAGCAAGTTGGCTAAAGATAATAAGGAGGGATAGAGATGTATCCAAAAGAGAGTTTATGTTCTACAGGCAAAAGCAAATAAATAAAAACAACCAATAAACATTAAACACTTGTATATGCCAAAGTGAATTTGCCTCTCCACTGAGTTTCTGACCACAGTCTTGGAGCTATAATGCAAGCCTGGCATACCTATTTGTAATACTCATGTGTTCTCATATTTTCACATTTTTATGTCTAATCTATGTTAACATCTTTCCAATACATTTTGTAACATATAAATATAATATTGTTTCCCTGGTTGTCTTGATACTGTTTATTAGGACTTCCATTTGTTCACCAGTTATTTGAGAGGCCATATTTGACATAAAGTTTCATAAATACTTCAGTGTATTGCTGGATTTCTATTCAGTTTCATTGGTAATATGACTCTTCAGACATTACAACCAGGCTGTTTTAAAGAAACTTTACATTTTAATATGTAATGGAACTACCCCCTCTCCTTCATTTTTAATATTTACATGACTTTCCTACTCACTTGTCTGTTTTTATCAACTTTAAAGAAACTTTATATTTTAATATGTAACAGAGCTATCCCCTCCTCTTCATTTTCAATGTTTTCATGACTTTCCTACTCACTTGTCCATATACAAATTGAAATTAACTTAACTAGCTAGGAAAGAGTTTTATTTGGATGACATTGAGTTTTTATGTAAAGCTAGACATGATACATTTTGAAGCTGAGTGTGCACTAAAGGGAAAAGATAGAAACTGGGAGACAAGGACATAGGGTAGTTCATACCTACTCAAAGGACCTACTCTATAGACCTTCACCAGTGCTCACAGGAAAGTTAGGGTGAGGTGGGAGATGGAAGAAAGCCTCTACTACCAGGGGTACAGCCTGGAGGAATAGAGCAGCCAATCTTCAGGAAAGGCAAAGAGTTTCCCTTAGACACTTACCTGACAGAAAATAAGCCTGAAGCTCCTGAAAGAAAATTAGTGAAGCCCATACTCCCAGGTTATGTCGTGGTGACTCTGCAAGTGGCAGAAGGTAAAAGAAAAACCATCTCTGTGATTTGGGTTTGCTTAGAATCCTACAGCAACACTATTATAAGTCCCTGACCTTTGAGAGAGTAGCAGAAAAAGTATCAATATAAATCTATAAATAATACAAGGCAGAGTTCGGCTATAATGGGGAAGAGAGGCATGGTCAGTGAGAAAGTTGCATCTTTGAGACCTGAAAACAGAGAGTCTGGGGGCACATGTGTAGCTCAATGGGTTAAAGATCTGACTCATAATTTTGGCTCAGGTCATGACCTCAGGGTTGTGAGACCAAGTCCCACAGTGGTCTCCATGCTCAGTGGGGAGTCTTTGTGAAATTCTCTCCCTTTCCTTCTGCCCCCCGCCACAAGCTCACACTCTCTCTCTAAAAATAAATAAATCTGGAATAAAACACACACATATAAACACACACAGAGAGCCTACCTAACACTTAGGCTGGACAACATAAAAGAGAACACCCGCCTGCCTACAAGCAAACACCAGGAACAAGAAGGAGCAGACCACTACTGGAACACAGGCAAGAGGGGAGAGAGGTAGAGAGAAAAGGAGAGAGAGAGAGAGAGAGAGGGAGAGAGAGAGAGACCGCCTCTGAAGCACCAGTGCACATGAAAGGTTAAAAATTGAGGAGGCAGTCAGAAAAATGGGAAAATCCTCCATCACCCCAGTTGCAAGAGAAATGTAAAGTCATCCATGTCCTACAATTAACCATAACAACCATGACACAAACCCAGCTTAACCCATCAGTGGATTAATAGCTTAAATTCCAATACTATCAGCCTAGTATAAGAAACATGTAATGATTTCCTGGGGGGAAAAAAAAAAAAAAAAGCACTAAATCTTTCCTGTTCTAAAACTGATTTCTGCATGCAATAAAAAATTATGAAATTCCCGCATACAAACACTGTCAGAATAAACACAAACACAATAAACACAGATCTTTAAGCCATCAGATAAAGAATTTAAATTATGATTAACATGTTTAAGTCTCTAATGGAAATATGGGGAATTTCAACATAGAAACAGACACTATAAGATAAAGTCAAATATTTCTTACACCAAAAATTTTTACTATTTGTGCAGGTCCCCATATTTTAGCCAGGTTAATCAGCATGACTTGGTTATCAAGTATTTACCAAACATTTGTAACTCGGTCTTTGATTTTCAGACTAAGATACCATCACTATTTTATCAATATAATAACAGGGACGCCTGGGTGACTCAGTCAGTTAAGTGTCTGCCTTTGGCTCAGGTCATGATCTCGGGGGCCTGGATCAAGTCCTGCATTGAGCTCCTTGCTCAGCTGGGAGCCTGCTTCTCCCTCTGTCTGCCACTCCCCTTGCTTGCACTCTTTCTCTGACAAGTAAATAAAATCTTAAAAAAATAATAAATACAACCAAGTCTATTTTCTCTGAATTATAACAACAAGCAGGATAGTCTAAATATCCATATAAGAGAACAGTAAGTATGTATTGTAATCTGTCCTCACATGAAAGCAAAATGCATTTTTTTTGAGAGAGAGAAAAGCATTCAAAAGCATGTATTAGCCTATTAATCACAGAATAATAATCTCCTTCTGTTCATTGCATCAGCTGACACAACTGGGAATGTGACAGTCTTCAGTCTGGTATAATGTACAATTAACCTCTACAATCAATCACATTTCCTGATAGACCATATTGAACTATTAGATAGGAAATTTATGACTATGGGTACACCTGCATCTAACATACCTTTAATTAAAGTTGAAATTCTTTGTTGCTAGGATTTCTATGATGGTTTAAATTAACAAGTTGAAAGTGTTTCGATAATTCTAAAGATTCTCACTTAGGGTAAACAATTAAAATAAGATGAAAAACATAGCTGGACCTCATCCAGATCTCACGATTTGGTTAAAGAAGAGTCTCTCATTCATACAATTTATCACTTTGATGATACATTTTGGTAAAAACGAGGCAATGACCACAGATAACTGCAAAAAAATAAATGCTTTCTGCTTAACATCAGTATCAAGGAAAGGAATTTTCTTTTTTTTTTTTTGCTATTTCTCTTCATTATTATACTAAAGTATAGTTTGGGATTCAAAAAGAAACAGAAGTCATACAGACCAAAAAAAAAAGGCAAAATTGTATTTATTTAAGACTTGTCTACGTACAAATTCTAAGTAATCTACAAAGAGCCAGCAAAACAAATAGGTGGGTTTAGTAAGGCTGCAGATTGTAAGATTTTCATGAAAATAAATTTTAATATATATTTTATACATATAATATATATATTTTATATATAATTTCTATATTATAACAAATAAGAAGAAATTAAAATAAATTATGTAGTCATGCCATAAAATGAAACACTTAAGGTAAATCTGAAAAAAAGATGAACAAAACTTGTGCACTGAACCCTCCCAAAAGTTGTTGAGAGAAATTAAAGACCTAAATACATGAAGTAGTGTATGATCAACATGGATTACAAAATTCAATATTGTGGTTTTGTCAATTCTCCCAGAATTGATTGGGATTCTGATCAAAACCACAACAGGTTATTTTGGTAAGAAAGAACATGCTGATCCTATAGTTTATATGAAAATAGAAAGGTTCTATAAGAGCCAAAAGAAAAACAAAGTTGGAGAATTTTTTATTATCTTATTTCAAGACATTTATAAAGTCACAGTAATCAAGGTAGTATCTTATTGACATAAAGGTAGATATATAGAAAATTGAATAATAGCATACAGAAGCCATAAATGGATCCACACACATCACCTGATTTTGGGAAAAAATGCGAAAACAATTCAATGAGTAAATAATATTTTTTATCCAATAAATGGTGCTGAAATAATTGGATAAGAACTCTAATTCTCTTGTATTGCTTGCAGAAATGAAAAATGGTACAATCACTGGAAAACAGTCTGACAGTTAAGCCTATAATTACTACATAAATATATTTTTAAACTATTCCAAGGTGTCTGTACAAGAGAAATGAAAATATATGTCCATGTAGACTTAACATGAATGTTTGTTTATACCAAGTCTGGGCATCTGATAACACAAAACTGAAAACAACCAAAATATTCATCAACAGTAAATGGATAAATACTGAAATATAACCCAGCCTAGTGAAACAAAAAATGTATACATGTAACATGAATGGATCTTAAACCAATTATGTCAAATGAATGATGCCAGAACAAACAATTAAAAAAAACTGCATGTTACATAATTCTACTAATGTAAAATTCTGGAAATTATAAACTAATATATTGTGACACAAAAGGACCAATGGCCATCCAGGATGGAAGAGTGTTTGGATTGCAAAAGGGAATAAAGAAGCTCTTAATAGACCATGACTGTATTTATTATCTTCATTGGGGTGATGATTTCCAGGTTTATACAACTACCAAATTTATCAAAATATGCAAATGAGTGTGCAGGTCATTTTATATAAATTATGCTTCACAAAAATAAAACAAATTAATTATACTCCAAAAATCTTTAAAAATAAAGTTTAGCCCAAACCCACTTTCTTCTCTTCTCTAGGACAACCAGCCAGTCCTAGGGGGATTGTTGCTCTAATGTGTAAGGTAAAAATCATTCAGCTTCTAAAATCTAACCTTGCGTACAAAAGTTCTTAAACAAGACATAAGAATTGCTTACTATAAACAACACTAATAAACTGATTCAGGTATCAAAATACACCATTAAGAGAGTAAAAAATAAATCCAGACAATAGGAAGATGTTTGCCTAATATCTGACCAACAAAGAGCTATTATCCATATTATCCATATTTAATAAATATCAATAAAAGATAACCTGATAGGATAATGCGGAAGTCTTGAATAGACACTTCAAAGAACAGAATAGTTAAATTACAAATAAAGTTAGAGAAAGATGTTCAAACCAGTAAAATCACACTGTGAAACCACTTGACATGTACCACTGAACATGCAGTGGGATGGCCCCCAGAAAAGTCTGAGGTCAGGTTTTGGCAAAAGCTATGGAAACTAATACACTTCTTCTCAAAGTGTACTAGAATTTTTGTTAAGAATCCTTTGGTATTTTCTGATGAATTAAAAATATATATATTCTGTCACCTAATAATTGCATTCCTGGGGGAGATATCCAGTGGAATTGCAGATACATATGCATCAAAGGACATGTATAGATTCTCTGCAATGATGTGCCTCATAATAATTTTAAAAAGTAACAACTCTATCAATAGTGTGATAGATATATAAATCATGAAATTTTTGAACAATGAAATATTATACACACATATATACATATATATGCATATATATATGTGTATATATATATATATACACACATATAGTAGGGGCTACTAGATATGCATGAGCTAAACATGCAAAACATATTGAATCTCACAATCAGATTTCATGCAAAGCAAGCCAAAGACAAAGAATATAAAGTGCAGGATTCTATGTACATAAAGAGACAATCCTGGCAAAACTAATCCACAGTGATAGAAACTAGGGTTATGGTTAATACCTTTACATATATATGTATACGTAATTTATATAAAATATTATGTAATATAAATGTATATATACATATATAAACATAGATGTGTAATTTTATAATGGCTGCATTATATTATATTAATTATAATAATAGAATGGAAGAAGGGTTAATGATCAAGAGGGGTATTATCACAAGCCTGGTATTTCACTTCTTATTTTAGGTTTTAGCTAGCTTTGTGATAATTCATTGTGCTGTACAATTATGCCTTGTGCATTTTTCTGTATGTATACTATAGTCAATAAGAAAGTTACATAAGCCAATGAAACAGTTTTTAAAGAGCTATGCCAAATTTAGGGGTTATCGGGAATAGAACAAATTATGAAGTTGTGCCCATTTTATTTTTGGAGACAGCATAGGGAGAAAGAAATCAGGCCAAGAAGAGGGGGAAGTGCTCCCCACAGTGAAAGCAGTCTGTCTCTCCAGTCAGCAAGAAATAAAGTAATGCATAGGAAAGTAAACTTGGAGTGTTAGGAGCCGGAATGCCCCACAGACCTGAGACTATTTGGTCTTCTGTAGGAACATTCCTAGCCCCCATGTGCAAAGAAGGTAAGTAGAAATTTCAGCATCCAAAATGTAATCAAAAATATTTTCCTTCTGAGCATATGTACAAGATATCTGAAAAGTTCATGTTTTCTTTTTCTTCCTCTCCTAATATTCACCAGCTCCCTTTCTTCACTTTTATTTTCCTCTTAGAATCACTTACACTGAATTCTGTCCTTCGCTTCTGACAGTGAGATGCACCGAGTTCTTTGCTTAAATCACTTATGGGTTTTGTCATATCATTATACCAAACTCAGCTTATTCTTTATCCCAAGCATGCATCCCTGCCACTCTGACGGGCCGTAGCCAACTGCCTTACTTCTAGGTCAGAACAATTCTTTCACGGGCTCATGCCATCCAGTAGCTGGAAGGCCACCGCTGCTTTCTATGATGCTATAGCCACAGAACTAGAAGCTCCCACAGGCAGTGCCAGCTGACACAACAGACTGCTCTGCTTTATCTCTGAGCATACCACATACACAGACTCTCTGATGTTAGCAGTGCCTGGAAGGGCTATACAACAGAACAGAGCAGTGCAGGGAGATAATGTCTCTTGGGGTGACTCTGAATAAGTGAGAAGGGAAAATAGGGCCATCCAGAAATTCAATGGTTCCATAATACCTCTCTGGAGACATGGCACTTAACTGAGAAAGCAGATGTGTTTATTGGGAAGCTATAGCCAGCTGGTAAACATACCACATCATATTTGCTCTTCTCTGCCATTCTTCACAATTTTTAAATCCATTTTCTCCAGGATTGCATCCCTCTAAGAGAGCATTATCATGTAAGCTTTGGCTTCAGGCGCTGGTGTGTGTGTGTGTGTGTGGGCGCGCGCGCGTGCATGTTTCTTTTTGGGAACAGGGGTTAAGTCATCATTCATGCCATTGTTTTCTCTAGCCTCTCCACTGAACAATGACAACAGGGTTAATGGGTAGAGTTTGTTATGTTAAAAGGGAGATTTTCTGTTTTAGAAGGAAGTTAATCTATATAGTGATAAAATAGTGACCTTTTTGTTCATTATCTCATTAATCATCTCTATTAGGTAACTAAGATAAATGATTCAGCCAGTCAGGAATAAAATGCTAAAAAATAAGATAACTAGAAGAAAAAAATCCTGGTGTCTGATAAACAATTACTACGGAAAAAAATGCATGAATAACAAACTTCATTGATACATCTTTTTTCCTGCTTGTTACATGTTTCCTGGTAGTTCACCATTACTGTTAACCCTAGAATATCATATAGTCCAACATAATGCATTGCATTATATAATGTACTATTTTAAGCTTAAGCACACTTTACTGCACAATCTTGGGTCAAGGTCTTAAGCACATGATTTTTATTGTACTGTCTTTAAGGTTAGAGCTTTAAGAAAATGTGCTGACACAGGCAGAGAGAGATGACATAAGAATCAGTGGCAGCTCACTGGCATTAAGTCATTTATCACATGCTGACAAATTACTGATAATTTGTATTGATTTGCTAGCTGGGCTTAGCGAACTGAAAAGCCAAATCCAAATACACCCTGAACTGGAATTGGAAACTTGACTGCTTTCATCAAATCAAAGTCAAGTTAAGCTGAAACTTTGTTATTTCTGTATATTCAGCTCTGCATTTTCTATTAAATTGAGAACAAAACACTTGGCATAATGGCCATCAGATACAAGTATGTTTTTGCTCTGAGAGAACAAAGTTTTACCAAGAGTTTTCTGAAGTTACAGAGGACTTCAAATGTGTAGGGGTTTTTTTAAATTTTTTTAAAGATTTTACTTATTTATTTGACAGACAGAGAGAGCACAAGCAATGGGTGCAGCAGGCAGAGGGAAAGGGAGCAGCAGGCTCTCCACTGAGCAGAGAGCCCATTCTGGGGC
Organism: Taxidea taxus jeffersonii; assembly: GCA_003697995.1. Lineage (NCBI taxonomy): Eukaryota > Metazoa > Chordata > Mammalia > Carnivora > Mustelidae > Taxidea > Taxidea taxus. The sequence goes on from RCUC01151044.1 coordinate 12,040, forward strand.
TCTATCCCAGGACCCTGAGATCATGACCTGAGCTGAAGGCAGACACTTAACCAACTGAGCTGCCCAGGCGACCCCAAGTTTGTATTTTGAAATGGTACCTTTCTACTAGGGTCCACATTTAATTGCTTGAAGCTAATACAATTTGACTTGTTTAAGCATAGTTTCAAAATACACTTCTTGAAATTCTTACTTTTTTAAGGCATGCTATAAAATGATATATTTAATCTCTTACATTATATACAGAAAAAAGCTCACATATTTTGCCAATAATCTATTATTCCATATGTGTCATAAGAATGTGCATATATTTTGTGTATTGGATCAGGTAATATAAAAGAATACATACCCCCAGATTGAATAGCTACAACACAAATCTATTGGGAGTCTCTCCACATTGTAGCAAGAGCCAGGCTCATAAATTAGCTTTTATTTCTTAAACAAAAATAAAATGAAAAATATTTATCTATTTCTAGAATTCTACCAAGATATATCTCTTTTTCATTTTTCCTGTGCTAATACATTTAAAGAAATTATATAGCAAGATGTATGTTAAAATATTTGTAGCCATAGTTATTCTCTTCTATTTGTGAACCTTTCTAGATATATAACCCAAAATGTACTTTATATCTGAAATGTATTATTTAATATGAATTATTCTTTATGACAATGAAATGAGTAACACCTATGGAATTTGATTCTTTATTTTCCAATAAACGAATGCATCACCTTATCATTCTTCATTTAGGTTAGTACACACACTATCAAAAATTCAGAAAGCAAAATTTAAAACACTAGAGTAATAAAATAGTATTTAATTAGTTTAATGTGCATATAAGAACAGCTTGTGGACTGGCAGCTTTCTAATCTAAAACTGCTAGGAAGCTCAGGGACATGATACTGCAGAATGGTTTATTAAGGGAAAATGAGGAAGTAACTTAACCTTTACAATAACTGGTTTATAATGGGGGTTTCCAGATGGCAGAGGATTGGTTACAAGTTATTATCTCTTACCATTTTAAGATGACTTAAGGGCACCTGGGTGGCTCAGTCTGTTGGGAGACTGCCTTCAGCTCAGGTCATGGTCCCAGAGTCCCGGGATTGAGTCCCACATCAGGCTCCCAGCTCCATGGGGAGTTTGCTTCTCTCTCTGACCTTTTCCCTTCTCATGCTCTCTCTCACTCTCTCTCAAATAAATAAATAAAATCTTAAAACAAAAAAAAAGATGATTTAAGATTTTTTTCATGGTTATCAGAAGAGTTATAAGAAATAACCTAAGTTTTACTTATATTCATAAAAAAAAAAGCCAGATTTATTTTTCTTTACATAGCTTAAATGTGTTTTTCTGCTAGGGAGATTCTCAAACCTGGTCTCCACTCTTTTATTTTAATATCAAAAGGTGACTTGTTAAAATACTGTTTTTGAGTGACCAAAAATTAATGCAATGTCTTTTATTTATTAATCACTTTTTAAAGGTGCTAAGCCATCTTCAATTCAAAATAGAAATTCTTTAACAAGGAATATATTAATTTTCACATATTGGAATCACAAAATATTTTGACATGCCTTAATCTTCCCAAAATTGCATGCAGAGATGTGATGTTATTTGCTTTATTGGCCCAGAGTGTCTTAAAGTAAAACAAGATAGTGTTTTTTTTTTTTTTTAGATAATTCACATAAATGCAGGTCAGATAAAACTTAGTATTATTCGACTTTATTAGGAAGAGCATATGCTCTCCACAAATACCACTTGGTAAGTTTTCACTGTGGGCATCATCTACACAGACTCTCAGTTGTGATATAAATATTGTTTAATTTAAGGTATAGTTGTGAGGTGTGTATAACACAGACAATCCTTTACCCCACAAAGGGTAAATGTGCTACTAGCTACTATCTTTGTAATTATTTTTATGTTGAAAATATTTATTTAATAAAAAAATCCATTAATCAAATGAACTTTCAATGACAGATCTTCCTGTGGTTTTAATGTCCTCAAGGATTCAGATTATGTAGCACTGAACTTCACATTTATAATATCATATTTTTCTTCAAAATAGGATCAACCTCAAAAAGTGAGAATGTTTATAAAATTAAGGCAGACATGCTAACTTTCCTAGGTAGGTGGGCCCCTTTAGGGCCACTATCTGTTAGAGTTTTGGCTTGGGTTAAGGAGTAGGCTTCTTTAAGGAAAAGGGAAAAAACACAGGTCAGGTCCATAGCAAGAGGATCCCCAATCTCAGTTCCACCTCATTAAGAGGGGTGCCAGGACCAGGCCAACTGTTGGACATGGCGTGGGTTTTGTTCTAGTGAGGACAACCCTTTCCCACTGTGAACTCCCTCTTAAAATGGCAATCAAGAGAATGCTAATTTACATTAGGAGAATATACTGGCAGCTTCACATTGGACAGTATTGACTTAGGTAGCAGATGTTTACAGGAATTTCCTGGAATGTCAGCTTGTCTAAACATGGAGACCAAGAATATTGTGGGAAACTGAGCTTGGGCAACAACTCTACTTTTGGGAGAAGTTGATCCTCCTCCTATCAACTTATACTCTAGGCAACTCAAGATCCTCACATAGGTTCATTTTCCAGAAAATCTTGTTCCTTGCAAAGCATATTTTTACTTACTTGATAAGTACACAGACATTTTAAAAAGCTAACCAACAAAACTAATCTCTGGAGAAATTAATTACGTACATTTTAATTAGTTTATTTTGACCTTTACAAAATAGCTGATGATTCAAAACAAGATTTAAAAAAGAGAATATATCTTGAAGTACATTAGGCTTGGCTAGTTTCTTTTAGAAATGCTTTAGAAATATAAATTCAGTTATAAATATATTTTACAGGAGTAATACATTATTTTTGTTAACTTTGTGATCAGTAATATGATACTGTTAAAACTTTTAAAAATACTGGTATACAAAATTTTCAGGAAAAACTTATTTTCAGAATAATTGCCAGTGATTTTTGTATTCAGCTTACAAACATCCCAGATATTAATATTATCACCAATTACTAGGATTTAATTTATAAGGATGAAATTGCTGTGGCATCATATTAAAATGCCACTCTTATAAAATCAGGATTTATGTCTTTACTACAACTTCCTTAAAATATTTAGATCCATGCAGTCCTGTGTGTTACCCTGGTATATGGTGCTCAAGGTCATTAGGCCATTGTATTCTTTTTAAAGATTTTATTTATTTGACAGACAGAGCTCACAAGCTGGCAGAGAAGCAGGCAGAGAGAGAGGGAAACAGGCTCCCTGCTGAGCAGAGAGCCCGATGTGGGGCTCAATCCCATGACCCTGAGATCATGACCTGAGCGGAAGGCAGAGGCTTAACCTACTGAGCCACCCAGGTGCCCCATTTAAGTCTATAGGATCATCCTGGAGATCCATGTCAAAACGCTGAATTATCCTCAGACACATATTGCTTGCATTTTCAGTAGATGAAGGAAATATTATTCTTTAATTTCCAGAATTCAAATATTTATTTTTAGAAAACCAAGGCATATAAGAGAAGGTATTCAATACCTTCAAAGGTAGGTATTCAATACCTACAAAGATGTAGCTATTTGTTTCATTTTACAAAATACTATTGCTTCTGATCATAGGCAGGTTTTTAATAAACAATCAAAGTAGCATTAAAATAAAAGCATAGAGAACAAATTGTTGCAGTATAATTTTCTTGTCCATTTTATAGGGAATTGCTACTCTTGGGGTCTTAATTTGATAAACACAAACATTTGAATTATAAATTCACTTACTGATAAAAAATATTCTCTTTAAAATAGGTTTTGTTTTTTTTTTAAGATATCCCATGCTGAGAACTATATTCCTGCTCCTGCAAAATGGCAGCTGTTTCACTCATGGGCTTCTATATAAAATCATTGAGAAATGAAAGAGCCCTGACATTTGGGAAGAGTTTAGTCCAAATATATTTAAATGACAAGGACTCTTACTTTCTGTTCCTGTTGACACCAACCATGCAGAGGCACAATTCAGTCACATTCCTTTAAATAGAGTGTTCATATTCACACAATTCTCATAGTCTATGTGTGGTCGGAGCAGTTCCATGAACTGAAGCCACATGTCCTACAGGCTGCTGCCTCAGTCCCTGCCAGAGTTTTGCAATGAAAACAAAGTTCCAGGTGCAAACACATTACATTGCTAATTCTATATCAATCACACGGAACAAAAACCCAATATTGTTCCAATCACTTTTTTTTAATATTTGCTACAATTATGACATTTTCCCCTAAATACTCAAGATTATCTTGAGACCAATATATGTATATTTAAAGTTTCTATCTCAGATCAGCATTTAAGTTTTTTTTTTAATTTAATTTTTTTTAAAGATTTTATTTATTTATTTTAGAGAGAGAGAGAGTGAGAGAGAGCATGAGAGGGGAGAAGTTCAGAGGGAGAAGCAGACTCCCCATGGAGCTGGGAGCCCGATGCGGGACTCGATCCCGGGACTCCGGGATCATGACCTGAGCTGAAGGCAGTTGCTTAACCAACTGAGCACCCAGACGCCCAGCATTTAAGTTTTTATTAGCTAATCCAAGACCAGAAACTTATTCTATTATAGAATATTTTACTAAACCAGATATTCTATTTTTTTTAGCTGTTATGGAAAGCTTTACACCACCTTCAACTAAAAACTGTCATATTTTCTCGCCAATTATTAATCCTCTTTCTGGCAGTAAATTGAAACCTATCATAGAGCAAAAAAGGAAAATCTTGGAGTAACTGCATTCTAGAAACCTCATGCGTATAGCCTGAAAAATGAAGCATCCAAAACATTCTAGCTGGTGGATTTTTAGCTCAGTTTTAGAACAAAACATCCAACACACCCTGAATTTATTATAAATCACTTATATTACAAAATTTGCAAAACACTTTCATATTATCTAATAAAATTCCAGTAACTATACTATGAGATTAATTATCTTATAGATATGGATTAAAAATAATATTCAGAAAGGCTGTTTCCTTTCTAAGGTCATGAGGTCAATTATTAATAAATAAGATAATAAAGTCCAAAGTTTTAACTCAAAGCCTTTTTCTCACTTTTCCACTTTCAAAACTTACTTTTGAAAGTTTTGCAGGCAAGATCCAAAAGTCAATTTATTTAATTTATTGAAAAATATATTGTAACTGCTAGGTTTCAGCTAATTCCATTTTCTGTAATTTTTTTTTTCTTGAATTCCTACCTTTGAAATCAAATCTCCTATTTGATTCCTTTTAAGTCACAGATTTCTAAACTCTATATACTCTACTTCTAAGGATCTGGCTAGGTTAATTCAAAAGAACTTTAAGGTCTTGTCCCCTCCATGTACTACTTTTTTGATCCATATTACTAATTTCTGCCTTTGATATCATCACTGAGTTATATTACAAATACCTTGTAGAAAGTCATATAATAATCTCAGAAACATGTCTGGTGGTAAATAAAACAAGAAGAGTGTTAGTGTTCTCCTCACTGGCCACTTAACTCCCAATAACAATTTATACTTAAGTAATTTGGAGACACACTAACAAAACCTAAATTCATGGAACGAGGGGTATAACAAGATTGGTTGGAAAAATATTCAATTATTTAAATTACTATGAACTGCCTCCACGTTTCCAAGCTACAGAAGATATTTATTATGTAGGTAACATTTTAAAAATAGTAACATCCTCATTTATTTGCCTTATTACTATCAGAGCACCTACGTTCTGACTTGAGTCAACTCTTCCTGTAGTAGCCTTTAAAAGTTTCCTGGAGCATTGGACTTCAAATATACGTCCTTGTCTTAAATCCTGCATGACCTTCTCATATACTTGAATAATTCTTTCTATCTTTCTGCAGGACTCTGTATCATAATATATTTCTGACATTTTACTTATTTTTAAAGACTTTATTTATTTAGGAGACAGAGAGCACATGAGCAAGTGCAGAGGGGGAGGGACAGGGAGAAGCAGGCTCCTATGCTGAATGGGGAGCCTGCTGTGGGGCTCAATTCCCAGAACACTGGGATCATGACCCGAGCCAAAAGCAGAAGGCCACCCAGGTGCCCCTATTTCTGACATTTGAAGGTAATCTCCTTTCCTGTGGGTGGTTGAAAGGTGATCTTTTCCTTCCTTTTCCCTTACACATTATATTAGAAACAGATTCAGCTTTACTGACATTGAAGGCAATTAAGTTTATTTCTGCTCTGATTTTAAAATGTTTCCTTTAAATCTTTCTCAGTCTATTGTCCCCCCTTTTCTTTCCCTTTACCATCCCTTCCCTATCTCTCTTTTTCTCTCTATTCCCTAATATGTCTAAATTTGCTATAGGAAAATAGCCTAGTGAATAATAAGGATTTAAGTTCTGACTGAGCCATTAACTTCTTATTTGGCCTTTAGCAAGTCACTTCACCTCTAGATGTCACATTTTCCTCACAACTATAATGAAGAAAGTAGTATGACTTCATTTGAAAAGTGTTTTTGCAAATCATGACCAAAAATTATGATATGCTGACAAACTTAAAGGAAGTTTTAAAAATTTGTGAGCTGTAGCTTTGAAATATCCAGGTTATATTCTCAAAATCAAACCATGATTATTCTATAAAACTATTTTGCTATACTGATGAAATCAGAATAAGCAAAATCTCCATATTTCCTTAATTAATAAAAAAATTAGTTTATTGGCTTGCAGGGTCTTTGTAGTAAAGTAAAGGAGAATAAAGTCTTGGAGTGAGACAGAATTTTTTTTTTTAATTTCAGTTGGCCACCTTCTGTTTGACCTTTGAGAAGTAACTTTAATTCCAAATGTTACAGTTTCTTCACCTTTAAAACAAGGAAGCTATGGCTTAAATATGAAAGAAAATGTATAAATCATTTCTAATAACATATGC
>ML106961.1:11478-29308 GCA_003697995.1 Taxidea taxus jeffersonii
TCATGGGATTGTTTTGTGATTTAGTGATTTAATAGAGGTAAAGTACCTAGAGCAGGATTCAGCAAACTTTTTCTGTAAAGGAACAGATCATAGATACTTTGGGCCTATGCAATTATTCAGCTCCATCGTTGTGGTGTTCAGGCAGAATAGATAATCCACAAATGAGTGAGTATGGTTACAGTCTGGTAAAAAATATATTTACCAAAACAGGTAATCCTTAATAAGGAGGGCATTAACAGAGAATACAGATAAACACAGTGGCGTTAGCCTCAAATATATATCATGTATGACTGGCACTCAATAAAAATTTACTGAATAAATTAAAAAATGTTGCTTACTACAAAATCAGGTTTGAAAGTGATTAGACATTTTATTCCACCTTTTGAAGTTTTTCATCATTTAACCTGCCACAGACACTAGAATTCTCACTGTATTAAAAAACAGCATATTTGAAATCCTAATCTTTTTAACAAAAATACAAAATGATTATAATGTGAAATAATGTCTGAAAATTTCCAGTAGGGAATCCTCAGATTAGTGGAAGGACATAATTTGGAAATTTTATTTTAAATATAAATGGGATTGGTTTAGGGGCATTCAGTGATTTGGATCAAGTCAAGCAGGGAAGCTGCAGGAATAGGTACTAAAGTGCTATGAATGTGTGTGTGGGGGTGAGTCCTGCCTCTGGTTCTGTGGTTTTTCTACCAGCCAGTTTTCTTTTTTTAAGATTTTATTTATTTATTTGATAGACAGAGATCACACAAGTAGGCAGAGAGGCAGGCAGAGAGGGGAGGGGAGAAGCAGGCTCCCTGCCGAGCATAGAGTCCGATGCGGGACTCGATCCCGGGACCCTGGGATCATGACCGGAGCCGAAGGCAGTGGCTTAACCCACTGAGCCACCCAGGCGTCCCTCTACCAGCCAGTCTTAAGTACAATGGGATTCAGAATGTTTATCTCTTAGCCAAACAGAAATTGAATATGAAGACAAGAAAAAAAAGAAAATGAATATGAAGCAATGTGCACATTTGAAGATGGGTAGGTAATATATTGTCAACTCAAACTTTCAATTTTATGATCTCAACTTCACTATCTGGTTATACCTGACTCAGTGCTAGAAATACTACCCCTGTCTCATTTATATCAAGGTTGGATTAATCCAGTCAAGCTTCATTTGTTTATGCAATAGTGATTTTCACTTATATTCATTTATTTCTAGACTCATTTTTTCATTCATTAGTTCATTTAGTAACAATTTGTTGAGCATCTTTTCTAGGATAGGATCTGAGGACAATTAAATGAAAAAAAAAAAAAAAGAAAAGAAGAAAAGAACAATCCCAGCAATCAAGGTGTTTACAGTAGAATAGTGACAGTAGAGAAGCAGTAAGGTGATTACATCATAGCTGACAAAGGTTCCATAGAAGGAATCCCAGAGGGCTGTGAATGTGTAGAGGAAGAACACATAATCTAATCTTCCCAAGGAGATGACACCTATGCTAAGAGCTAGTCGGGAGGTTTTAGGTTTTAGGATGCCTGAAAGGGAATTTCAGACAGATGGAGCATCAAGACAAGAGATCATAGGGGAACATCAAATAGATCATTAGGGATGAGTAACAGGACAGGGAGCTGGAGAGGTTGTTGGCCTCTGTGGGTATAATTGCAGGGATGGTGACCAGAGCATTCAAGTTGAAGAATAGCATGATTGCATTTGCCCTTCAGAACGACATCTGGAGACAGCAGGGGAGTTCATTGGAGGAAGATGAGCCTGGAAGTTGGAACAAATTAAAAGAGTCTCATAGTAGCAATCCAGGTAAAAGATGATGCAAGCTTGGACTTCTGAAGAGAAATTTAGGAGGCAGAGTTAAAAGATTTGAAGATAGATTCAGAGTGACAAGTCAATGTATAGACAGAATCAGGGTAACTTTGAGATTTCTGGTTGTCCTATTAATTTATGTTTGGTACCCTTAGTGTGAAATTTCATCATATATTAATGATTCTTTGTGTTCTTTTACAAAGTAATGATAGCATTGATGTGTTTAAGATTTTGTTCCTGGGGTAGTGTAATAGTAATAAAGGTAAAAAATAGATGAGGTTTGAGATCTGATCAACAGGCTTCTGAGTTTTTCCTAGAAGTTGAATTGTCATCATTTTCTACCATAATCACATAAATGTCTTCTCTTGCCATTGTTACAGTTGTGAAATGCAGATTTTGTAAGTAATGTAACTGAGAAGCAGCCATAGGTAATAGATTTCTAATAGCAGTGGCAGTCTTTCAGTGAATGAAGAGGTAAGAAGAAGAGAAAAAAGAGAAGAAAGCAGAGGAGGGGGAAGAAGAAGAGGAGGATTCTTGTTTTGAATTGAGAATCAGGGAAGCAGGTTACTCTTAGCCCTTGGATTAAAAAAGATGCATGGAATAATGTTGTTCCAGGGATTTTGGGGGAAATGAAATTGCTTCTTGCAACCATCAAGGTGACTTGCCTTTTAGTGAGTGCCCTCCCTGTGATAGACTCATCTTACAATACAAACTACTCTTTGTTACTCCAGTTAATACTGTCTAAGCAGCCCTAGAAATAGACAGTCAAGGATGAAGAAAGAATCTTTTAATTAATTAAAGTTGTTTTGTAGCTTTCCTTTGAAGTTTTCTTTTCTGGGCCCACTTTCAGCAGTTCAGACCTGCCATGTTAAGCCAGCTTGCTACAATTGAAGACCTGCAAGCATTCTCTTCCAGGATGTTACACACAGTGGTGAAGGCACACATTTTCTTTACCTTTCAATCACATGCAACAATAAAAGTAAATTAAAATCAACTAGAGTTCAATAGTACATTACCTTGGCATCCTAACAAATGATTTCCTTAAGCCAATATGGTTTTTCATAAGCACAAGAATATCTCCCCTACTCTTGTTTACTTTTTAATAACATTTGATTTTACATACACTTTTCAGGTAGAAAGCAGAAATCATTGCTTTATTGCTTTTTTTACTTGCAAATTGATGAAGTAAATAACAAAGAGGATACGGATTGGAAAGAACTGGCATTCTCTGTGGTACTTAAAGAATTTATCTTTTAAGTTCTTGAACACATTTCATGTACTTTTTTTTTTTTTAAGATTTTATTTATTTATTTGACAGACAGAGATCACAAGTAGGCAGAGAGGCAGGCAGAGAGAGATTAGAGGAAGCAGGCTCCCCGCTGAGGAGAGAGCCCAACCCAGGGCTCCATCCCAGGACCCTGGAATCATGACCTGAGCCAAAGGCAGAGGCTTTAACCCACTGAACCACCCAGGTGCCCTTCATGCACTTTAGATTTTCAAATGGGATATGTCTTTATATCATCCCAGTGAAGCAGGGAAATCTTTGATGTTTGTTATTGACAGTATTATAAGTAGAGCTGATGGATTGTGATCAGTAATGACCCATCAGTACTTCCGTGTCTTATGGCTGCCACAGTCATTTGTAGTTGCTATCCCCTTCTGTGGCTTTGGCTTTTAAAATCTCTGGCCTTAATGTTCTGCTTAAAAGAATTAAGCCATTTCTAATTGTAACATGATGTTCTATTTGAGGCAGTTTCCTAGTAAATCCCAAGTCATATCATGTTATATCAAATCTATATGAACTGTAAAGCAATAGTTCTGCATTTAAATTCGCACACATATTCATTATTATTATTATTGTTAGATAAAATAATAAGTTTTATTCTGCGTTTTGAGTGTTAGAGAGTTTTGTGTTTTCACTGTTGGGAATATCAAACAGTGATATAGCACTCAAAACACTGTTCTGAATGTTTTATAAATGTTGTCACGTAATTTTCATCCTTATCCTTAGAAGTAGGTACTATTTGTTATGTGCTGTTTCAGATGGGATAAGTGAACTCCGAAAGTTTAAGTGACTTGCTCAAGTTTAGATGGCAAATTAATATGTGTTAGAATCAGCATTCTATAATCACTCATTCTGACTTTACTATGTAACCATGTTACTATCTTTTTTTTTTTTAAGATTTTATTTATTTACGAGAGAGAGAGCATGTGCGCAGGCACATGAGTGGGGGGAGGGGCACAAGGGGAGAGAGAAGCAGACTTCCTGCTGAGGGTGGAACCAGATGTGGGCCTTGAGGACATGGAGCTCCTGGTGGGGCTCAACCCAGGACCCTGAGACCATGGCCTGAGCCAAAGTCAGACGCTTCACTGACTGAGCCACCCACGTGTGTCCATATCACTGTCTTTTAAGAATGATCTGGTACCAAAGCACCTGTGTACATGAAAGAAAGAAGAAAAGAAAAGGAAAGAAGGAAAGGTGGGCCCATTCATAGAGGTTGTGTTTATTCCTTTTAGACAAAGAATGTACACTAAGAGATAGCCCCTTCTCAGGGCTGTAGTTCACAGGATGGGAAACCCTGGATTTGTGTGTTTAAGAATTGTTTTTCTTTTTATTTTCCTTTTCTACCCTCCTTCCCTCCCTCCCTCCCTCCTTCCTTTCCTTCCTCTCTCTATCTCTCTTTCCATCCCTCCCCTAACCCCAGCTTTTTCTCTCTCAAATTCCAGTGATAGAGCATGGGACTTGAGACCAAATAGGCCATGCCATTGCCTGGTTCTCTTCTGCTAACCTGCTTATTTTGAGAAAGTTACTGAACTTCCCTGCGACTCAGTTTTTCCATCTTAGAAAGGGATAATAATACCCTTGTAATAGTCATTTTAGTTTAAATGATTTTATGCCTGGGAAGAGCCTAACAATGGGTAGCTGTTGTTACTATGAATAATTTTGTTATTATTGTTCATATTATTACTTTAGGTCACAGTGGAGCCTCACTTTCTGGGCTGCTGTCGGTGATACACTTCAACCATTGCAGCCCACTTGCCTTGTCATTGCTTTATGCTTCAGAGCTGATGGAATCATTGCTCATAAGATGTTTTGAGAAACTGTGTCATTTCATACACTGTCTGTAAATCTCCTAACAAACTACAAAAGCTTCCCAGTGGGATATGTGGCATTTTTGACTCTCAGAACTCTGGAGCTGTTTGGAGTTGTGGATATGTTTATTTTTCCATCTTTCTACAACATTTTTAAATACTGTAGAACTTAATGCCAGCAACAGTTTCTGTCTTCTAACCAGTATAGTGGACTTCTTGATTCATTGCTTAGTTCATTACCAGACAACTTGTATTAAAAGGCACAGTCAAGTTTCATAGATAAGTTTTCTATGGTTAAGTTCTTAAGGAGAGGCCTTCTAAATCAGACTGGTCTTCCAAAGTATTCCTTATTATCTTAATAACAAATACATACCAATTCTAAGGTCTGCTACCACCAGTGCACAAACACAGTCACATGTACACATACACTGCATCATTTGCTTTCTGTTCTTTCCTTTATAGCATTTATCATTCTATGTAACAGTCTTACTTGTTGACTTGTTTATGGTGTGTCTTTCTTGCCATACTCAAAAATAACCATAAAATAAGAGATATTATCAGACTTTTTTTCAGTATCCCTAGTGCAAAGCACATTTCCTGAATTTAAATGAGTTTTTTTTTTTTTAAGTAATTAATGAAACCATGTAAAGTTCTACTGTCTGGCCCATAACGTGTCTTCTGTAAATGTTTTTTAGTTTCCTTTCTTTCTTTTTTCTTTTTTTTGGGGGGGAGGGGTTTGTTTTAAGACAGAATGAGCCTACATGTGTGCAAGTTGGTGGGGAGAAGAGGAGAGGAAAAGAGAGAGAAAGAATCTTAAGCAGGCTCCACACAGAGCCCAATGCGGGGCTCGATCCCACAATCCTGAGATCATGACTTGAGCTGAAATCAAGAGTTGGACACTAAACCTACTGAGCCACCCAACTGTCCTTCTTCCTCTTTCTTGAATCATTTTTGCATGAACTTGTGATGGTTGAAGTCATCAGTAGACACTATTCAGATCACTTGATGCATTTTAAAAAACTCCTAGCTCTTTTGCATTTTTTCACAGAGCTAGAATAAACAGCCCTAAAATTTGTATGGAACTGCAAAAGACCTTAAATAGCCATAGAAATCTTGAAGAAAAAAAAGACAAAACTAGAGGTACTAGAATGCCAGACTTAAAGTTATATTACAAAGTTGTAGTAATCAAAACAGTATGGTACTGGCACAAGAATAGACACATAGATCGATGGAATAGAACAGGAAACTTACAAATAAATGCATGATTATATGACCGATTAGTCTTTGACAAAAGAGCCAAGCATATGCAATGGGAAAAAGACAGGCTCTTCAGCAGATGGTGTTGGTAAAAATAGGAAGCAACATGCAAAAGACTGAAACTAGACCACTTTCTTACACCACACACAAAAATAAATTCAAGATGGATGAAAGACCTAAAACCATAAAAATTCTGGAAGAAAACGTAGGCAGTAATTTCTCTGACATAGGTTGTAGCAACATCTTCCTAGATGTATCTCCTGAGGCAAGGGAAACAAAAGCAAAAATAAACAGTTGGAACTACATCAAAATAATAACCTTCTTCACAGCAAAGGAAGCAACCTACAAAACTAAAAGATACCCAAAAAACATATAATCCAATTAAAAAATGGGCAAACGACGTAAACAGACATTTTTCCAGAGAAAACATCCCGATGTCCAACAGACACAAGAAAATATGCTCAACAACACTCATCATCAGGGAAATACAAATCAAAACCACAATGAGATCTCACCTCCTACCTGTCAGAATTGCTAAAATCAAAAACTCAAAAAACAAGTGTTGGCAAGGGGCACACTGTGCACTGTTGGTGGGAATGCAAACTGGTGTAGCCACTGTGGAAGACATTATGGAGATTCCTTATGAAATTAAAAATAGAACTACCTTATGATCCAGTAATCATCCTACTGGTTATTTACCCAAAAAATGTGAACACACTAATGGGAAGAGATGCTTGCACCCCTGTGTTTATTGCAGCATTATTGACAATAGCCAAATTATGGAAGCAGCCCAAGTATCCATCAATAGATGAATGGATAAAGAAGATGTGGCATATATACATGATGGAATATTAGCCATAAAAAGGAGTGAAATCTTGCCATTTCCAACAACATGGATGGATCTAGAGAGTATAGTGCTAAGCAAAAGAAGTCAGTGAGAGAAAGATACCATATGACTTCACTCATATGTGGTATTTAAGGAACAAAACAAACGAACAAAGAGAGAGGCCAAAAAGCAGACTCTCAACTATGAAGAACAAAGAGATGGTTGTCAGAGGGGAGATGGGAGGGGAAATGGGTGAAATAGCTGAACAGGGGTTAGAGGACACGTAAGAGCACCGAGTAAAATACAGAACTGTTGAATCTCTGTAGTGTGTACCTGGAAGTAGTACTGTATGTTGACTTTGCTGGAATTAAAATTTTTTTAAAATTTAAGACTTAATTGATGTACAGTTTACATACACCAAAGTATAACAGTCTTAAGCATTTAAAAAAAAACTTGCTCTTTTGTTTCATTCTCAAGGATGGCGTTTTTGAACAAGTTAAAGAAAAGCAGACTAGTTCACTGTCTGTGCTTACTTTGTCAAAACCAGCATATGATAATATATGCCACATATATGAGCAATACATGGTACCTACCTCATCTTCTCTCAGACAGTAAAGGTCCAACAGCAATGATAACCATTGTATAATCGGACTTTTCTTAAGTTTGGTTTTCTTTCACTGAAAAAGCTATCCATGACGCCTACGTGGCTCAGTCAGTTAAGTGTTTGCCTTCGGCTAGGTCATGATCCCAGGATCCTGGGATGGAGTCCCACATCAGGTTCCTTGCTCAGGGGGGAGCCTGCTTCTCTCTCTGCCTGCCACTCCCTCTGCTGGTGTGCTCGCTCGCACGCGCGAGCACTCTCTCTCTCTCTCTCTCTCTGACAAATAAAATCTTAAAGAAAAAGTAAAAGCTATCCATGAATAGTTTCTAAAAATTAAACAAAAACTGTATAGTGACATGAATATGTCTTTGCTGCCTCAGACCCTTTGACTTCATGCCCAGAAGCAATCAATTATCTAATTTGTAGTAATTTAACAGTAAGATATTTAGAAATATTTTACTGTTAAGCTATCATCTATATGTATGTGTATACTTTAATGAATACTACATTTGCTGTTAACCCCTTGGTAATTTTTCCTCACTTAGGGAATTTTATTTATTTATTCGCGGGGGGCTGGGCAATTTGAGTGAACATGAATGGGAGAAGAGGCCGAGGGAGAGGGAGAGAGAATCTCAAGCAGACTCCCTGCCAGAGCCTAACTCAGAACTCCAACCCACAATCCTGAGATCATTACCTGAGCCAAAACCAAGAGTCAGACACTTAACTAGCTGAGCCATCCAGGTGCCCCTAAGTATGTCTTTTTAAGATCTTTCTATATTAGTCCATGAGGATCTGATTTTTCTTTTTTTTTTTTTTTAAGATTTTATTTATTTATTAGAGAGAGAGAGCGAGCGAGCACAGGCAGATGGAGAGGCAAGCAGAGGCAGAGGGAGGAGCAGGCTCCCTGCCGAGCAAGGAGCCTGATGTGGGACTCGATCCCAGGATGCTGGGGATCATGACCTGAGCCGAAGGCAGCCGCTTAACCAACTGAGCCACCCAGGCGTCCCTGATTTTTCTTTTTTAAACAACTGCATGGTATTTCTTTGTGTGCATATGATTCTATTTATTAAATAGTCTATTGGCAAACATTTAGAGAGTTTTTAGCCTTTAGCATTTAAAAACAATGCTACAATAAATATTAATATAAATACTTTCTATATGTATATACTTAAATATATCCATAGCATGAATCCTTGAAGTAAAATCTTAGGCCAAAGGGTTTGGACTTTCTAAGTGATAATAGATATTGCCAAATTTTGCTCTAAGTCCTATGCCACAATTTATACTTCTACCAAGAATCTGTAAAAGTGCCTTTCCTGCCAGGTGTTTAACAATATTGTTTATGATCAATCTTCTCAAATTGTATTAATCTGATTAGTGAGAAATGGCAGGTCCATTTTAAGCTGTTTAACATGCATTTTTTAATTATGTAGAAGGCTCAGGATCTTTTTATGTATTTGAAATCCATTTATATCCCTTTTTTGATTGCCCATTTTTCTTTTGTGTTTTTGCTTTTTCTGACTGATTTGTGGGAACACTTAAATCAGTATGGAAATTGGCTCTCTCTCTCTCTGCCATACGTGGCAAAATTATATTTTCAGCTTGTTGTTTGGCCTTTTAAAACAACTTTACCATATTTTTTCATGTGAAAATTTTAAAAATGCAATTGTTACTGAACTCTCTAAGGTTTTTTTCTTGATGTGCCATGCTAAATGGTCTCCTTAGGTCACCCATTAATAGCACTTAGCACAATATAATTCCATCTTTGTGTGCATTTACTCATCTGATTTTTTTTTTAAGATTTTTATTTATCTATTTGACAGCAGAGATCCTAAGTAGGGAGAGAAGCAGGCAGAGAGAGAGGCTCCCCGCTGAGCAGAGAGCCCCATGCAGGGCTCCATCCCAGGACCCTGAGACCATGACCTGAGCTGAAGGCAGAGGCTTAACCCTCTGAGCCACACAAGCGCCCCTACTCATCCGATTTCTTTCTTGTTCTCTAGATGTAAATTCTGTAAGGTTGGACATTATCTTCCCATAACTCTCCGAGTTATGCTCAGCACAATACATATTGCCTGCCTGCTCTAAAGAGCCTCTTAGGAAGTGTGTGTGGAGTGAGTAAAGGAAAGAAGTAATATGTGTTATGATGTAATTCATTCACCTTAAATACATGACTGTTGATAATCAAATGTGTGTTTATCATAGGCTGTAGTCCCAGTGGCATGTAACTATATCTTCAAAAAAGAAAAAATGATCCTCAACTCATTTTATGTCAGTACAAATAAGTGAAGACTCTATTTGAAATGATTTTCATATTTGTTCTAAGAAAACTGATTTTTGTAAGGCTGTGCTTACTTGAATGTCATTTCCCCCTTACGCAGAATCACTTTGTTCATTCAGAAAGCTGAAGTCTCTGGCTTGCCAAAAAACTTGTGATGAAATTCAACATCATGTCTCAGAAACAGCTACCTTCAGTGGTGAAAAAATATTCTTTAAAGATGATCACTGTTTTTTAAAGAGCTCATAACTTTTTGGAAGAATAGATACTTAGTTTTCAAAGATCATGATTAAGAATAACTTACATTTTACCTTCTGTTGCTTTTTATTAGAGATATGGGCACATTAAGAATGTTTTTCCACATCTTAGTTTAAAAGCATCTTAGGATTTTTGGTGTAACATTTTGGAATGCTGCACTATGAAAGTAGCGACAGGTACAAATAACGAGGTAGATAGACTGAAGGTGCATAATTTTTATTTGACTGTGAGTAATGAAAGAGTTAATGACAAGAAACACCTCCAATTCCAAATTCCAAGGTAACCCAGATTTATACTTTATTTAAAAATCTACGACTTTTCTCTAAGCGTCTAATACTTTTAAACGATACTTTTAGGGGCACCTGGGTGGCTCAGTGGATTAAAGCCTCTGCCTTCCACTCAGGTCATGATCCCAGCGTTCTGCGATAGAGCCCCACATCAGGTCTCTGCTCAGTGGGGAGCCTGCTTCCCTTCCTCTCTCTTTGCCTGCCTCTCTGCCTACTTGTGATCTCTGTCTGTCAAATAAATAAATAAATAAAATCTTTTTTAAAAAAAAGATATTTTTAAAAGATAAAAGTATACTTTTCTGTAAGTATCTCTAACAAGATTCTTGTTAGCAAGAGTCTTGCTAACATGCATTTATATGCGGATGTAGATATCGACTACATTTTAATTATTTGTTATGTATTCATTCTCTCTGTCTCCCTCACTCTCACTCTCTCCTCTTTCTTCACCCCATCTAGATAACCTAGAAGTTGATAATTACTTCACTGACTTCAGTAAAAGCCTGG
The DNA here is from genome assembly GCA_003697995.1 of Taxidea taxus jeffersonii. Classification (NCBI taxonomy): domain Eukaryota; kingdom Metazoa; phylum Chordata; class Mammalia; order Carnivora; family Mustelidae; genus Taxidea; species Taxidea taxus. The sequence goes on from ML106961.1 coordinate 22,390, forward strand.
TATACTTCCTGGGTTCTTTTTTATGTGTGCACTCAAGAATTTCAGCAAAGGGCTCCACCTCTCAGCCCTCAGGTGCCTTGGTGGTTGAATTTTTTCTCCTAGGAAGGAAAAGATTATCTGAGAAACAAGTCATGATTTAAAAAGTTTGAGGCATTGGTTCTCTGTGGAATTTATTCTTTAAAATTCTCCTTTTTGGGGTGCCTGGGTGGCTCAGTGGGTTAAGCCTCTGCCTTCGGCTCAGGTCATGATCTCAGGATCCTGGGATCGAGTCCCGAGTCGGGCTCTCTGCTCTGCAGGGAGCCTGCTTCCTCCTCTCTCTTTCTCTCTGCCTGCCTGTCTGCCTAATTGTGATCTCTGTCTGTCAAATAAATAAATAAAATCTTTTAAAAAAAAACATTTAAAAAATTCTCCCTTTTTATTGAGGACACTGGAGTAAAAGGCCACTAAAGAAATTACCAGATTGTGGAGGTGTTGTCAGTAACACATTAGGCATTGACTTTGTATGCCTGTGGCAGGGCTTGGTACCAGCATCCAGTAAAGGGCCTGGCATAGGAACCAGGCAGGACCTCACTGAGATTTTCTTTCTTCATTTATTCCTCAGAGTGGTATTTAGTGAGCATTTTGTGAGAATTTATCTATTGTTGCTTCTTAAGTAGGGGATGGAGTAATATGTGTAATTTAAAGCCTATGTATTAGCTATTCTTCATGGTTATTTCACTGAACATTATAGAATATTCTTTTTTTATATATAGAATGTTCTTTTTAAAAGATTCTTATGCTCACAGAAATTGGCATCCCTTATTCTGAATATTTCTTTGCCAATAGTTTTCTGTATTTTCAGTTAGGGGAATACAAAATGTCCATACACCTGTAATTGACATTCAGAGATTTAACTCACAACCAAAATCCCATGGAAGCCAAAACAGGAGAGGGAAAAAAAGTAGCAAGACAAGTTAATTACAATTCTGCCCAGTTTCCTTTGGGTTATTGATATGTAAGCCAATGCTTATATTTAAATTTGAATTACTCTTTATGCCCTTGTCCTATTCTTTTTAATCCATGACTTTAGCAATAGAAGATGATATTCTTTTGCCTATATATGGAGGTAGTACAAAGTGGTTTTCTTCTGTGTCTCATTTTGTTGTCTAAGAACTCTGTCTCTTTTCTTTTATGGCTCAGTGTTCAGGACAAATTCTACAAAGTCTACATAGTTAAGGAATTGTCTTTCCTGGGAAAACGTACGTAGCCAAGAATCAAGAAGAGAAGGTGTGGACACCTCTCTTCTTCTGTTTCATAGAAAAACATGTCATGGTTAGGGTACTTTGAGGGCCATGCTCACAGAGAGGGAGACGTAGGCTAATGGGTGCCATAAAGCCTGAATTTAGGATGCCAGATGTTTAAAAGCCTTGAAATGCCGAAGCCAGTGCTTGCAGACCTTAGAAACCTTGGGATATTATATATATTTCCCTTTGAGGGTAGATGCAAGTCAGGGGAACCTGATCCTGCATGGTCTCTCTTTTCAGTAGACAAGGGAACTCCCATCCTAGCTTGCTTAATATCTAGGCATTCAGAATATTCCTACATTCATTTTCAGACAGTCCTGATCCCTGTTAAAGGAATTGGTGAGAGCACATCAGGATCTGAAGAGACAGAAGTAAATGTTAATAGTTGAAACTTGATAGGCATATTAAGTATGTTTTTCTTTTTGTCTTTTTTTGGGACAGGTGGTGCTTATTATTTTAATTCACATTGCCACATTTCCAGCCTAATTCTTGTGCTTCCAGCTTTATAAATGCTTTCATTTTTTTGGTTTGTTTTTGAATTACTGTTTCTGTTTGCCTTGCCTTTAAATTTCCTGGGTGCAGTCCCACCTGCCTGGTGTCACTTGGCACAGGAATGTTATCAGGCCTTCTCAGGTAAGTTTCTACCCAAACTGATTTGTTCTAAGCTGTCCTTCAACAACTGAAGATCAGCTGTGCATGTCCTCAGAAACTGGCCTGTTTTTCGATGTTGCTGATAGGGTTGTTACTAATTAAATTGTTAGGACTCTGGGCAGGATATCGATGACAGCTCAGGTTCTTGCTTTCAAAACTGTAATGTGGTCAGGAGCATTATGATTCAGGTAATGAGTTTTTCATGAGGCACACTGCTCTCTTGTCGTTGACTTTGCTCGTGTGTAAGGATATTTGTCTTTGTTTTCTTTGGACAGGAAGCTTTCAAGGATTGGTTTTTTGTAGTTCTTTGTGGGGTTTGTTGTGTCAGAATGCCCTTTCAGATTTGTGGCTGATAGATGATTAACTTAAATGGTGAGCTGATTGGGGTGGGTGGAGGGATGACCTAAAGTGGAGGCTTCTTGGCTCACATCAGACTTGGTGAAGGACACGGCAGCACTGGGCAGTGCTGGAGGATTCCGTGTGCATGGTGTCCTTCCATGCTCGTGTGAAGGAGGCAGGGCATGGAGGGGTCTGTAAACCATAGGATAAGTAATATTTATTTTTAAAAAATAAATATTAAATTTAAAAAAAAATAAGGCAGAACAAAAAAATCATCTCAAAGAAATAAAGGAGAAAAAATAAAAGTTCTTCCCTAGATGATTTGAGACTTTGAGGTCTATTTTTATCTGAATTTTATAGAATGAGGAAAATGAAACGACTGTTACAGAGCTGGCTTACATATCTAAAACCCTTCGAAGGTTAATTCCAATGCAGACACAATTTTTTTTTTAAAAAAATCATCCTTTGAGATATCATGAATCAATTTGTATAGTATCTTTTTTTTACATCTTAAGAGTGATTTTTTACTTGTTGGAAGACAGATATTAAAGCATTAGTATTTTTGATAACTTATTATAAAACCCCATAGTTATCACATGCCTAAATGAAAGTAGCATCAATGCAGGAGTTTCACCAAGAGTCAGTTTTGAATGCCCATTGTTTGAAAAGTGGCCATTTTTAGGGTGATGCTGACACTGACCATAGTCATTTTGGTGCTGAAATTTGAGAATTTAAGAAAATAGTTTCTTTTAGTGAAATTGGTATGTGGGAAATTCAGTGAGTTTTTATTTAAGCTGATTAGGACAGTTTATAAGCATTTTATTTTTGGCCCACGTTGCATGAGAAAGTCATTGTGTGAATGAGAGCTGTTCACTTTCTTTTATTTTTCAGCTTTATAAGATCTAATTGACAGAATTGTAAGATTTAAAGTGTACATTGTGATGATTTTGTATACATATATATTTTGAAAGCATTCTCTCCAACTAGTTAACCAACACATCCATCCCCTCATTTATTTGTTTGTCTATTTATTTTTTTATCTATTTATTGGTGAGAACATCTAAGTTCAACTCTAAGCAGACATTAGGTATTCATTACACTGTTACTATCTACAGTCACCATGTTATACATTAGATCCTCTGACCTTTATTCATTTTAGTGCTCAAAGTCTATATACCTCTCCTTATTTTCCCTAGCCCTTCCCGATCCTTGGCAGCAAGTTTTCTACTCTCTATTTCTGGGAGTTTGACTTTTTTTTTAGATACCACAAGTAAGTGATAACATGCACTATTTTTCTGACTTACTTGCATAGCCTGCTGCTTTCAAGGTTCATCTGTGTTATCACAAAAAGCAAGATGTCCTTTTTTTTGAAGAGTATTCATATTTATGGCTTTATAATATTCCATTTTTTATATACCACATTTCCTTTATCCACTCATTTCATCAGTGGACACTTGGGTTGTTTTCATGTCTTGGCCATTGTGAATAATGCTTCAGTGAACATGGGGAGGCAAATTGCTTTTTCAGTCAGGGTTTTCATTTCTTTCAAATAAATACCCAGACTTGGAGTTGATAGATTGTATGGTAGGTCTATTTTTAATTTTTTAAGGTCTGCACCAATTTACATTCCCACCAACAGAGAACAGCATTCTCTGTGTCCTTGCCAACACTTGTTATCTCTTGTCTTTTTTATTATAGCCATTCTAACAGATGTAAGGTTTTGTCTCATTGTGGTTTCAGTTTGCATTTCCTTGATGATTAGTGATATTGAGTACCTTTTCACATACCTATTGGCTATATGTGTGTTTTCTTTGGAAAAACATCTGTTTAGATCCTCTGTCTATTTTTTAATAGGATTGTTTGTTTTTTTGCTGTTGAGTTTTATTAATTCTTTTTTTAAATTTTATTTATTTATTTATTTGACAGAGAGAGGAATCACAAGTAGGCAGAGAGAGGCGGGGGGTGGGGGACAGCCTCCCTGCTGAGCAGAGAGCCCGAATAGGCCTCAATCCCAGGACCCTGAGACCATGACCTGAGCCAAAGGCAGGGGCTTAACCCACTGAACCACCCAGGTGCCCAAGTTTTATGAATTCTTTATATATTTTGGATGTTGACCCCTTATCATATATATGATTGACAACTGTTTTCTCCCATTTTGTAAATTTGCTTTCCATTTTGTGGAAATGCAGAAGCCTTTTCATTGGATGTCATGCCACTTAATTTTTCTTCGGTTTCCTTTATGTTTGGTGTCAAATCCAAAAAAAATATTTCCAAGACTGATGTCAAGGAGCTTACTATGTTTTCTTCATAAATTTAAGTCGTTCATCCATTTTGACTGATTTGAGGTATAAGATAGGGGTCCAGTTTTCCCAACACTACTGAAGTTTTAGAATTGTCTGTCCTAAGTATCTCACATAACATGGATATTTATTTGTTCATTTAAAGACTGGTTTGATGGGATAGCCATTTTTTGTTTGTTTTTGTTTTTCCTTTGAAAACATCTTTTGAAAACTTATTTGAGATCTCTACCTAAATGTATTCTAAAACACATGATGCCTTTGACAAAATGTCCTCTGGATTTATGGAATCTTTATGCTCATTTTAATTTACTTCACATTGTAACTCTTCAAATGCTAAAATATAGGAAAAATTTTGTTTCTTGTTTCTGCATTCTCCATATAGTGATCATTCAACCTATTTTTCTTTCTTTTTTTTTTAAGGTTTTATTTATTTATTTATTTTTTAAAGATTTTATTTAATTATTTGACAGACAGAGATCACAAGCAGGCAGAGAGGCAGGCAGAGAGATAGGAAGGGAAGCAGGCTCCCTGCTGAGCAGAGAGCCGGATTCGGAGCTGCATCCCAGGACCCTGGGATCATGACCTCAGCTGAAGGCAGAGGCTTTAACCCACTGAGCCACCCAGGTGCCTCCAACCTATTTTTCTTAAACTGTATTTTTTTCTTCCCTCAACTATACAACATGAACTTGACTATAGACTGGCAAATAATGAGTAATGCAATATCTTTCATTCAATAAACTTGTATTTTGCAATGTTTAAGGTTTTTATACATTTGAATATCAGTGATGCCATTCTATTTGAAAATTTTAAATCCTCTAAAGTAGAAATGCAAATTAGAACTTGCTTTTTCTTGATGAAGACAATGTAAAAAAGTAAGTAAATCCATAGCACTTACCCAGCTACTTGCCTGGTTGTCCTTCCTTTTTTATTGTTTAGTAATATCTACTTGAGCAAAGACAGGCTGAGACAAAATAGGAGGTTTGGTTAGGATAAGAATGAGAAGCCCTAAAAATTGTGTAGTTTTAAAACTTGATATTTAAGGATTGAGGTAGCTCTAAGTTATTTATTTGCTGTGTATCTCTAAAAAAGGATGATTTCTAAAGTGAGGGTTTCAAAGTGATTTGCATATTATTCAGGAAACTCGGAAATAATATTTACAAGACTAGAAGGAAATGCAATAGGGCTTGAACAGACTTAATTTAAGTCTGTTCAATTTAAAATTATATTTAGGTATGTTTTAATTGTTTCTTATCAGTTAATCTCATATAATCTCAAAATTATTTGTATGTAGTTTTTTTTTTTTTTAAGATTTTATTTACTTATTTGTCAGAGAGAGTGAGCACAGGCAGACAGAGTGGCAGGCAGAGGCAGAGGGAGAAGCAGGCCCCCTGCTGAACAAGGAGCCTGATGTGGAACTCGATCCCAGGACACTAGGATCATGACCTGAGCCGAAGGCAGCCGCTTGACCAACTGAGCCACCCAGGTGTCCCTGTATGTAGCAGTTTTTATAATACATAAATAAACTTTTACCATTATATCAAGTTAGGTGATAGACTAAGTGAGTATTATTTGAGCATTATTTGAAGATGATGGTTTTGCATATTTAATATTACATGATCTGAAAATTCCATCTCAACAGCACATATTTAAACTCAATATATTAAATTTTTTAAAGATATTATAGAATCTAGTTTTGCAAAATTCACCTCTATTTAAATAACAAATCAGATGAAATGTTAAAAAGTTACCTATTAACAAACCAATTATGTATAATAGAAATAAAATTTAATTTTTTAATTTTTTAAAGTCACTTTGCTGGTATACATTGTTTTACATGAGTCAACACACTGTTGAATTTCAACTTAAATTCACATTAACTTTCTGAAGATATTATGGAACTTTCAGAACCTATGATGCTTAGGAATCATATTCCTTTTTTCCCCTCTTAAAGATTGATTGATTGATTGATTGATTGATTTTATTTTAGAGAGAGAGAGCATGTGAGTGGGGGGAGGGACAGAGAGAGAGGGAGAGAAGCAGACTCCCTGCTGATCACACAACCCTACAGGGGGTTCAATCACAGGACCCTGAGACCATGACCTGAGTTGAAATCAGTAGTCAAATGCTTAACCGAATGAGCTAAACAATAAGTTGAAATCAGTAGTCAGATGCCTGTCAGTTAGACACCTCTCAGTTGTTCCTTTTTCATTCTGTTTTCAACCTATATGTATTTCCAGTAATGTTTGTAACTAAAGTACTTGAAAAAGATTGTTACAGTCTTTATTTTTGATGTTGTGGTCTGTACCAACACAATAATGAATAACTTCTGTCCCAAGCACTCCGACA
>RCUC01151048.1:0-31530 GCA_003697995.1 Taxidea taxus jeffersonii
CAATAGTGAAGACCCTGGGAGTCATCCTCCTGCCCGGGTGGGGCCACATGCATGGCTTTCCTGCCCCAGCTCTCTCTCTCACCTTCCCAGTCCTCAGAGCGGGGCAGAGGGTCACCTGTACAATGTTCTAGAACTGGACTAGGAGCAGCCCTTGTGCCGTGCTCTGAAAAGGGGCTGCATCCACTCCCTGTTCCATCCAGGTTGCTACTCCCATGAGCCAGGACTCGAACCTCGCTTCTGTGCTGTGATCTTGTGCCCTGACAACGGCATCAACTTTCATGAAAGAACGGGGACTGTTTTTGTTCAAAAATAGTCTTCCTTCTATAAGGAGAACGTGGCAATGGAGGGTAGTCCCCTCAGTGAATGCATGAACGCTTTTAATGGCCGGTGAAATTTAAAATTCTTGGCCCCCTCCTACCAGATCACACAGATCTTTACCCCTGTGGAATGCACTTGGTTGAACTAAATTCAAGAAATCCAGGAGCCCAGGACTAGTGAGATACACATGGCCCCTTATCGATCTGAATGTGGAGAAGACGTGTTTGCATTCCTCGTAGCTCTCATAATAAAATCATAATCAAAAACAACCACCAAGAAGAAGAGAAAAAACTTTCCTTTATTCCATTTGTTTCTTTAATGATGGGGGAAGTTTCCAGAATAACAGATTTCGATGCTGCTCGCTCTGCTCTCAAGAGAAAGAATTTAGAGACACTCTGGATCAGATAAGGCTTCTGCTCTCCTTAAAAAGGCCACTGGGATGGGGCGCCAGCGTCTTTGTTCCCTCCACGCACGTTGTGAGAGATACATGTCATTCCGAGGAGTATGGAACTAATTGAGGACTATGTCCAGCTCTTGTAGGGGTGAACAGGGCAGATAAATAAAAACTCCATCGCACATAAATCTCTGCTCCCAACATCAAAGAAGCAGAATCCTGCTAAGTGTGTTTGTATAATGCAGTAATTTATGCAAAAAGCAGCTTTGATAAATGTCCCCTAATTTATTGTCATGTATCTCAAATCAAAGTCAAACATTTACAGCCTGAGCCTGAAGGAAGCCAGGCCTCCGAGAGCCAAAGGGTTTGAAGTAGGTAGAGCAATGTTAGACAAAAGGTTAAACGGGCTCTGGTTTGAATGTTAAGAACTTTCTACAAATGATGGCAAAAGAAAGAAGGGACTGATTTGGCTTCTCAAAACAAAGCCAGGCAGCATTTTCCCGGGGATTTTTCTTCCAAGGACAGGCACGATGCATGCACGGAGATGGTCTTGAGGGAACAGAACCGGGAGCCTCCCATTTACCCTCTATGTTATAATCATAATAAGACAAACACAAAGCATAGCCACCATTTATTGGAGACGTACAATCTGCCACGTGCTGGGCTGAGCCTTCTGCATTCATTATGTTGTCGTGCCTCCACCTGATGCTATAGAGGGATGGTCCTACCCTTCTTGTTTTGCAGCTGGGGAAACTGAAGCAGGCCATTGCGTGTGGATGTAGAAGACCCAGGAGGCGCGGGCCATTTTCTCTTCCTGAAGTTGCTCATTTGCACGTGCTCATTTGTCCCCAGAGTGGATGGGAGTCACTCAGTGGGAGGACTGTCCCCATGAGGGAGGGTCTAGGCCTTCCCATTAAGGGGACTTGGATTTGGATCCTACCTCTACTCCTTTCCAGATGTGTAATTCTGGGCAAATCCTTAAACTCTCTGCCTCCAAGTCCCCACTTATTGACAGACCCAAATAGCAGGTTCTACTTAAGGGGGTTGCCATGAGCATTAGTAGAGATCATGCTCACAAAATACATGGCAGGTGTCCCATCAGGGGATGTGACTGTTGCTACGTTATTCTCTCTTACTGGTAAGAGTTCGTCCACGTTCTAGCCCCAGAATATAGAAGAGCCTAGAGTTCCCCCAAACTAACCTCCCAGGAAGGAGTCCCAATCCCAAGATGATGGAAAGAGGAGTCGGCCTCTATCACACGGTATTTTTAATTTTCAGCCTGAAGGGCTCTGCATGACCACGACCCGTATAAAGTAAACGTACAATTCCAGTAGTAGCACACCCAGAAACAACAGCTGTTTAAAAGATTTTACTGCCCATCTGGAGGCTTGGTGTGGTCTTCAGGCTGGCTCTAGGAGAGAGGGCTCTGCTCGGTGATTCCACCAGCTGGTAACTGGGATTGCAAGCCCGGATTCTGATCTCAGCCTTCTGGTTAATAAAACCGAGAGAAGGAATGGACTTGTAAAGGGCAGGATGTTTTCCCCATCTGAGGGTTTAGCTTTTGAGGCCCGGATCACGATGCTAGGCTGGTTTCTGTCCAAGGCGAGGCCCCCAGCAGCTGTAAATCTCATGGCTCGGGGAGTGCGTGGGTTTAGAGGGAGTGGGGAGGATGTCCGCCATCGACTTGTTGGCTTCGTTTGGTTCCCACTGGCGTGGATGGAGCGGGAGGGCAAAGCCCTTCCAAGCCAGATGGTGGCGGCGACATTCGTTCTACCACTTGACTTTTGAAACATGCAAACAAAGAACTTCCCTTCCGCTTCCGCTCTTATCCAGAGCTGGGGGAAAGGGCCCTGTGCCTCAGCATGGGTTCTGGGCCCCAGTGGATCATCCCAGAACATCCCCTCGCTCTTGCTGGGAGAGGGAGGCACGCACAACGGAATCTGGTCCTTGGGTTAGAATCTTTGGAATACCACCTCTCGGTTATATGCACCTGCATCTATTTCCAACTGCTCAGAAGTCCAGCTTCCTCATCTGTAAAATGGGAATTAATAACACCCAACACCCACCTCCTAAAGTTGTTCTGACACACGAGACGAGCAACCTATTATGTTGCCCAAAGGTAGAGTTGGTACTTCATATGTGTTCTCTTTCTTGGCCTCCGTTTCCATATCTGTGAAAAGGAGGGGTTCACTTCCTCATCAGTAAGAACTGATTGACACCATGCATGCAAAGTACCTAATCAACCCCCAGCACCCTCCCCCCTGCCCCCTCATCGTCGCTGTACTCGACTAGAAGATGGTGGAACAGGATATTTGAAAATCAAATCAAAAAGTCCACATTGCTTCTTCCCAGTTCTGGTTCTCAGTAGTCACATTTAAGAAACAGGGATTTTTTTTAAATTATATTTTATTTTTTAAAGATTTTTATTTATTATGCATTTGAGAGAAAGAGAGAGAGAGCACAAGCAGAGGGAGCTGCAGAAGCAGGCTTCCTGCTGAGCAGGGAGCCCAAAGCAGGGCTTGATCCCAGGACCCCTAGGATCATGACCTGAGCCAAAGGTGGATGCTTAACTGACTGAGCCACCCAGGCTCTAAAAGAACCAGAGATTTTTTAAAAGGCAGTTAAAGTAAGGGCAGTTGGAGTGATTCCTTTGCCTCCCTTGGAGTCAGACCTGTTCTTTCAGTGTCCAGAATCTTACAAGTCCCTGAGAAATCCCCACTGGGCACCAGCAACCACACTGACTGCAGGGATCCTGAACCAGACTTCCAAAGGGGACAGAGTGAGGACTTATTTCTCTTTATTCATAGCCTAGGCAGGGGGGTTTCCAGCCAAGAAGAGAGCACAGATTTCTTCTAGCAAGGGCTCTGAGGCTCAAAGAATCCTTCGAAGCCACACAGAGGCAAGTGCCAGTGAAAACAGAGTACTGGCTCCCCACCTGCCAACAGTCCAGAAAGTCGGCGTTCCTTCTCCTTCTGCACCGATGCTCTCTCCTTCTTCCTCCTAACCCCCACCCCAAACGCATCCCAGCCAATAGTCACCCCGGGACCCCTGCCAGGTCACGAGGAACATGTCCCATATCTCATGGGCCAGGAGGGGGAAGGTCTCTTGCCCACTCCTTTACCAGTTGCATGCCTATCCCAATGTCAGCGTAGGCGTACTTGGGATTTATTGGTGACCTCCATGTTTGTGCCTTCACCTGCCTCTGGACACGGTGTGGGCCACTCTAATTGGGAATAGAAGAGGACCTAGTGGAGGGAGGGGGGTTGTTTTGTTTGTAGTTACTCTCTCAAGTTCCTTCAGCTGCTCTGAAAGCTTCCTTTGTCTAGTCTCGGGCAGGGGTGTTGCACAACTTTACGGTTTTGAGCAAATTAGAAAATGATACCCCCTCAAGGCAGGCATGTGGCTCACTGAATGGACAGGGTCTTTATGCAGAGAGAATAGTACCCCTTCTTCTGGGAGAGTGCAGCCCCTGCATCAGGTACCTTGCCAGGCAAAAGGCCGGGTTTTGTTCTCCCTGTCTCCTCGGAAGGGCCTTGTGCAGTGAGCAACCTTCACAGCTGTCTGTAGCAGCCTTTCTCCTGGGGTCCTCCCTCATTCTCTGCCATCCCAGTGATTTCAGAGCTGTTGTTCTCTTGGTGTGATGATTCTCTCAACTTGTTGCCCTTCACACTTCATGGGTTGGTTTTTTTATTATTATTATTATGTGACTCTACTCTGAAGTAAAACCCCCAAAGAAGGGCCTGAAAGCAGGAATGGGACCCACTGAGAACTGGTCTTTTAGAGTGAGGAGGAAGATCTGATGAGAAAGGCCAGGCCTGAACTCTGTCTGCCTGGCCGGCTGCGTGCTGTGATCTGAGAACTCTCCAGAGGCCTTGCCCATCAGTGAAGAACTCCCCCAGCTGTTTACCATGCCTTCCGGGCAGGGTCAACTTCATGGCGGTGTAACCCATGCACTTGCTCAGAAGGGTTCTGGGCTTGGCTGAATGCTCTGCTGTCACTATTTGAAATTCTTAATACTTTAAAGTAAGAGGCCCTGCATTTCATTTTTCACTGGACTCTGCAAACTACGTAGGTGGTCCTACTCTCAGGTCTTACTGGCCTTTCTGGGGGCACGTTTCCCTGCGTTTGTTCACATAAGTTGCCATTCAACAAGCATTTATTGTGCACCTACTATGTGTTGGGTGCTGGATAAGGCAGAAGTAGAAAAGAAGGCACTGACCTGATTCTTAGGGCATTCACAGAACGCAGGTGCAGGCAGGGAGTGAGTAATGGGGACAATTTCAGCCGATGAGGAGTGCATGAAGAATGTGAAGTGGGTGATGAATGGAAAAGTTTCAGTGGGAGGCTTCTTCCAATTAGGCCATCAGAGAGAGCTCTTGGGAAGTGACATTTGAGCTGAGATGATTGAGATGGGGAACTAAGAACCAGTCAGGAGGCAGGCATTGGAGGTGGGACTAGGGTTCAAAGAATAGCAAGTGCAAGAGCCCGGTGGTGGGGACAGACCTTGGGCTAAATGGGAACTGTAGGCAGAAAAGTAGGTTTGGATTTTAAATACAAGGGATGGGGGCACCTGGGTGGCTTGGTCAGTTGAGTGTCTGACTCTTGATTTCAGCTCAGGTCATGATCTCAGGGTCATGAGATTGAGCCCCACGTCGGGTTACGTGCTCAATGCGGAATCTGCTTGGGTTTCTCTCTCTCTCTCCCTCTTTCTCTGCTCCTTCCCCATTCATGCTCTATCAAATCTAAATAAATAAATCTTAAAAAAAAATAAATACCAGGGACGGTGTAAAGAAGTAACAGCAGTAGTAAGAGTAGTGACAACTAATTTTTGTTGAGTGGCTACTTTGTTCCAGGCACTTCATAGACCTTGACCCCTTTGATCAACTATGCAAGTGATGGATTAGTCCCATTTATCAGATGAGGAAATTGAGGTCCAGTGGCTGGCAGTCACCCAGCCTGTAAGTAAGAGAGCTGGGGCTGGGACGCAGGTCTGCGTGATTACTCGGGTCCAACCGTCATGGTCAGCACTGTGGTCTGGCTGCCTCAGCATGGGGCTCTCTCCGCTGCAGCAATGTCTCTCTCAGTGTCTTATGTCCCTCCTCGGACTGAGGGACTTCTGAGCGCCAGCCCCAGGGACAAGAGATGAAGCAATCTTTCGTCACGTTCACTGAAGATTGTGATGAAATTTTATCCTATGATCAGTTAAATAAAGCCAGCTGGGAGTAGCTGTTCGGGAGACACAAACAAGAGCTTGGTCCAAGATATCTTTGTTCCATGCAGTGTTTTGGCCGTGCCCAAGTTCAAGTCCAGAGAAAAAGAAGAGACCAAAACATATTAACTAGTTGCAGTGAAAGCTCCGTCTTTAAATGTATGCCTTCTTTGAGCTTCCTGGGTTGACTTTTATTTTTGGATGGGCTCCAAAGACTCTTGATCTTTGTGCCCGTCTCGATTAAATTTTAGAACCAACATGGGTAAGATACATTCTTAAGCACTGCAGCAGATATAAATATATCTGTCTTCAAAGGCTTTCCAACCTGGTAGAGGAGGCTAGCTGGGCTGGGGGTTTCTCTCAAGGAAGAATACAAATGCCATAAAACCATATAAAAGAGGACAGATGGAGGGACACCTGGGTGGCTCAGTGGGTTAAGCCTCTGCCTTAGGCTCAGGTCATGATCTCAGGGTCCTGGGATCCAGCCCCACAATGGGCTCTCTGCTCAGCGGGGAGCCTACTTTCCCCCTCTCTCTGCCTGCCCCTCTGCCTACTTGTGATCTCTCTCTCTCTCTGTCAAATAAATAAAAATCTTCTAAAAAAAAAAAAAAAAAGAAGGACAGATGGAGGTTTTAAGGAAAGGAAAGTTGTAGCCACTTAGTGAAACTGATTATGTATATTTGGGGGTGGGGAGCACATACTATATGCCAGGAACTGGGACTCAAGCATGGAACAGAATGGTTAAGGATCCCTGCCCTCCCGGATCTCACGTTCCAGAAGAGGAGAAAGACAATAAGGAAACAGATGAGCAAACAAGATAATTTTGGTGAAGTAAACAAACAAGGAAGCTAATAGGAAGGGACTGGAAAGTGCAGAGGGTAGGCAAGCTGGGATTGGGTGCAGAGAACCTCTCCAATTGGCCACCTTCAAACCGAGACTCCCCAAAATAAGCAAAATATAAAGAGACTTCAAAAAGGAAGCCGCAAATCATAAACTGAGGAATCCCATATAATAGTTTTGTTGTTTTTATACCGGTTCTCGGCTTGTTGTGCAGTGCTGTGACATATGAGAATGTATTATGAAAACAATCAAAGTGAGAATGGTACCCAGACCAAATATGGCATTTCAGTAGAGGTGACGTGTGGTGCATCTTACCTCTTTGCCAACACTGACTGCAAAACAGGTATTATTATCTAGGTGCTGATCTTGGTTCTGCTGTGGATTCACTGTGTGACCTTGGGTAGGTCACTTAGCCTCTCTGGGTTACTCCTTTAAAAAAAGGGAGGGCCAGGCAAAACTTGAAGATCTCAGAACTTTCAAGACCAATGATTCCATGGTCAAAGAGATCAAAACAAAGCCTCCCGATGTGTCCTTGGTAACATGAGGAATGCCCCACTTGGCAGAAGATTACATGATTACATGACCAGATAGACTCTGACCTGGGATGACAGCAAAGGTTGTGCTGTGGGGGTTGAGTTCTCTGTTTTAATCCCCGGTTTGGGCTGCCCAGGAGCTCTGGGGATGCGTCCTGGCCAGCAACCACGTGTGTCTCATATTAGTGTGATTTTCATAAGGGCAGTGGCCCTAAAACTTGCCCATTTTACTATTGACTCAGTTTAGTCTTGTAAGTATCACTTACACATAAATACTGTCGCCAGCCAATGAGTCCACTGTTTTGTTTTTACTTTCTCCGCCCCCTACCCCCGTGAAGGTGTTTATTGCAGCCATCAAAAATAAAACGGATCAATCATAGCTCTGTCTTTGGACAAACTGAGATGCATTCTTGAACCTTCACTTCAAGAGAGAAGAGAGGTAGAAAAATACTGGTTGTACGCTTCCGTCCTATGGTGTCTTGTCCGCGTGGGATTCGTGAAGGAACACGGGAGATTAGAGGATAGCGTGTGAATGAGTGTGAACAACGGAAATCAAGTGGGCAGAGGGAATGGCTGTCTTCGGTTAGTAGCTGCTGGGTTCACAGCTGGAGTGCAGAAAGATCCTTCATTTCAAGCATCGTGACCTTGGCAAGCATCCCCTCTTGGAGATCTGCAATGGTCGCCCATGCCGCCTTGTTGAGTGGAAGCGACAATTTGACTTGTGGTTAAAAGAGAGGCTTCGTGATCAAAATATTTGATCGGAATTGGCGGTAGCAAGAAAACAGATACCCCCCCCCCCCCCACCCCAGACATCTGTCCTCTTAGTGCCTTGTTTCGGTTTCCCGAATTTTCAGTCCCAAGTACTGTTTTTGTATATTTTTATTTATTTATTATAAAGATTTACTTATTTAATTGAGAGAGAGAAAATGTGGGGAGGGGCCAAGGGAGAGGGAGAGAAGCAGACTCCACTAAGTGCAGAGCCCATGTGGGGTTCTGTCCCACAACCCCAGATCATGACCTGACCCAACGTGAAGAGCTTGCTGCTTAGCGGCCTGAGCCCCCCCAGGGTGCCCCCTAAGTGCTGTTTTGAGAATCAGGTGCCCTGTAGGTTCCTTAACAAACACACACACACACTCCCCCCCACACCCCACGTGCTTACATGCATAGGCCATCCATTGCGGATCTCTTTGGGCTGTGTCTACCCAGCGGTAAGCCAACCAGTCATTGTAAGGTCCTCCAAGCTAATTGGTGAGCTCAGTAGATAATGCTGAACACATTCACCTTTTTTTTTTTTTAATTTGCCCATTTTGACAGAAAATATTCTGTATGGTCATAAGGACCCCCAAAGGCCAATTGAACAGCCCAAGCCAATGAGATACTTTGTTAATTTAAAAAAATTTTCCAAGATTCATTTTGTTCACATAGCTCAAAATTCCAGCATTATTAAGTGGTTGGTGAAAAGTCTTTCTACAAACCTGCTTAATTACCATACCATATTCATGTAGATGTAAATATAAACATGTGGTCTAGCATCTTCCCACCATTCACCTTCCCGCCACATCTTGGGAAGAATGGTTTCTGTTTGGAATTGTATCTGCCTGTTTGCCATAGTTGTTTCTAGGGTCAAGTGATCTAGCCAGTAGGAAAAGCCTCTGAGAAAGGATAAAGGAAGCCAGGTACATTTAGGAGAAGAGGTGGAGGATGGCCCCACACTTTGGGAATTATTAAAATGGAATGTTTCTTTAAAATTAAAAAAAATAGAACATTCTAGAATCATAGCCATTCAAACTTAGAGGGACCCTTGGACCCCAATCAATATTCTATTAAGCCACCTCCGAAGATGATTATGAAATTCGAGAGGAAACCAATGGGTAGGTAAGGGTAAACTATTTTTCCTTGTTTATTTTTTAAAGAGAGAGATAGAGGGGGCCAGGGGGCCGGGGGAAGAGAGAAAGAGATTGCGATCCTGGCTTTGCTTACGTTGGGAGGCCCCTGTTTCGTGAAGTGAAGTTTAGTCTCTTTGAGCTCCGTACAGAAATAACCACAGTAGCTATCAGAGGCTGAAGAGCGACTCCATGAAATAGACAATCCTATGTTACACGTGTCAAGTCCTTGAGATGAAGCTCACACATCTATTGGCAACTGAGTATAAAAGGGTATGGGGGAGCTCAGGCAGCTAAGATGCTTGAAGACTCAGTGTGCGTATACACTCACTCCATTAAAGCTCAGCCCCTGACATCAGAACTCACAGGCATGCCCAGCTGGAGGTGGGGGGCACAAACCATCCTGTAAGTGAGGACCCCAAAAACATTCACGCTAGCCTGCAAAGGACGTTCCTTCTCTCTTCGCCTAGGTGGCTTCCCAACTTACAGATCCCCTCTGCCTAAGAAACACGCTATTTATTACGGTACTCACTAAATAATGAGGCAGCCGTGTAGTAGAGTATCAGGGAGAATTACTGCCCAGATCTCCACAGACAGCCTCGTCACGCAGACCGGCCTGTCATTCATTCAGGAGCCACAAACCCTGCGAAGCTGGGACTCAAGATTGCCTGGTTTCCTAATAAGGAAATAAAGGAGGGTGGGCCAAAGTCTTACCTCTACAGGGAGGTGATGAAAATAAATGTGATTTTCACAGATTAGGAAAACCTGGGCCTATTCGTTACCCCATGGCACTTCTCCTTGTCCCCAGCATTTGCTTGTGGCTGGCTTGGCTTTATGGTGTAGCTTCACCTTCTGGGGCTTTCTGTCCTGGGATTTTACATGGACATAGTGTCTCTTGGAATTGGGATTTTACCCGATGCTGCTTCTGTGTACAGAGAAGCCTTCATGGCAGGTCCCTGGCCACGTGCTACCTGCGATGTGTTTCGAAGGAGGTGCGTGTAGCTGGCCTCCTCTTCGTGAAGAAGTCTGAGCTCTGGTTTTCATATATTAAGAGAGTCGAGAAGCCTGGGCTGTTTTGGAACTCATGACCCTAACTCAGGGCAAAGAGCTGACCTACTTTGGGGTAACAAACTTCCCCTGACAGGCTCTTCCTATGAATGGAGACTGCTTTTTAATTCTTCCTCTCTCTCTTAGAAAAAAATCAATGGAAAAATAGTTTCTCTTCGCCTACCCGTTGGTTGTCTCTCATATTCCGTAATCACTTTCTGAGATTGCTTAATACAACATTGATTTGAGTTGTTCAACTGGCCATAGGGAGTTCTATGACTGGGAAGTGCGGAATATTTGCAACCTCATATTTCATGTTATATTAGTCGAAAACATATTTTTAAGATGTAGATTATTAATGACACGATAAAATCTCATTAGTGGGGGGTGTTGATAGATGTGGTTTATCTAACATTAAGCAGAAATTGGCATCTTGAGGGAAGTATCAAGATTCTGTGATCCCAGACACTGATATTGAACAAGCCGGGGCCAGGAGCAATCCGCTATTGATTAGACAGTGCAAGTAATTATATTTACCGAGCTGTTTTATTGGGTGGGGCAGAAGGTGAGGTGGTTCTTCTTTAAAGAAGAGAGAGAGCAATCAACAAAGACGTTGTCGGCAAAAGCCCCAGAGCCAGTGTGATTTTCTTGGGCTTTACTCACAGTCTTGCCCTGGTCTTAATCATTATTTAGAAATGCCACGTATGCTGGAAGGTTCCTGGTGATTTCCTTTGTCCAAATACATGTGTTTCCTAGCAGTCTCCTGGTATGTCTAGTAGTTGGGCTAAGCCTTTGCATTTTATTCCTAACCTCTACCCTTGTCCATCACTGACATTACTAGCACCACCACAACCCACAAGTGCCATCTCTGTGACCAACACCAATGACTCCAACAGCATTCATATGACCATTATCACCGTCATACACTTGATCTTAGCCAAAAGGCCGAGAAGCGATCATTGTCACCGTCATAAATAGTATCATCACCATGGCCACCATTATGATTATAATACCAGCGCCGCCATCACCACCACCAGGACCAGTACCAGCACTGGTACTGGTACCCCAACGACCCCCACAGTGTTCATTACCATTATCACTGCTGTTACCTACACCACCGCCACTAATAACCCAACCTTGAACACTGCCATGACCACCATGACCTCCATGACCACCATAAACACCTTGGCCACCATGACCACCATGCTCCAACCTGCTCAATTTGACAGTCATAACTTTGAATTTCTGCTCTTCCACAGTGTCCCCTCATTGGTATTTTCACCTGACTCAGAGGGTTGTGATAAGTTACCAATGAGTTAAAATGAGCTAATGTCTATAAATCTTGTAGCATACAGCAGACATTTCATACATAGAGGGCTGGGCCCTGTCCTTGAGGAAATATTATGAATTCTTAGCTTTTTTGTTCCTGATGCCTTTTTCTAACTTAAGGGAGATTATGGGTCTTGCCATTGATTGCTTCCTTCCTTCCTCTGGGTTCTTCAGTTCTGTGGCTGAATTATTTGTAAAAAATCCTTTCAGTCATCAGAAGTACAATCTCCCAATTTTACCTTCATCCTTAACTCATGTCCCTTGCATGCCTCAATCCTGTCCTACCCCACCCCATACCATAAACAGGTCATGTACCTGCCCTCCAAACATTAAAGCTATGGAAGCAACTGTTGGCTAAAGGTCCATGTGTCTAACAGGTGCTCATTGTTCCACAGGTATTCTATAGTCCTCTCTTATTTTCTCTATTCTGTGAGCATGTCAACCTCCCAAGAGGGAGGTGTCCTCTCTTGTCTGGGTGTCTACAGTGGGTTTCTAGCTGATCTCATCCCTTCCCAGTCTTGTCCCCTATGGAAGGTTGATGGCAAGAATGGTCCTACTTCTTTCCTCCTGCCTCCTCTTTCTTTCCTCCTGCCCGTGTTTGCATATGTTGCAATGGGACCTGGCAGGTCCTTCTCTACAAAAGCTGGGGTCTATTTCCCTGTCTCTGAAATCTGCCCTTGCAACTTACTTTGGTCAGTAGAATGTGACTGAAGCAAGGATGTGGAGTCCTGATGACTCAAGGAGCTTTACCTATATATCTGCTCTTCCTTTTGTGGGTCACATGGAGCAGAGAATTCAACCCAGCCTAAGCCATCCTAGACCAGCCAGGGCCCACCAGTCTGTGAGTTGTCTGCAGATACATGGAGAGGCCCAAGCAGGATCAGCCCAGCCCAGATGACCCCCAGGCTTGTGAAAAATGTGAAATCAAATGCTATCCCTAACAGAAACAATGTTGTAGACCACTAAATTTGGCAGGCGCTTTGTTACACAACACTGTAGTAACACTTGATAGCTGATACACTCCCTCCAATGCGTTCTCTATCCAGCATTCAGTGCAATCTTCTCAAAACAGAAGGCCAATCAGGTACCTTCCTACTTTATGTCATCCTTCAGTAGCTTCCCATCTCTTTTGGGATGGAACCCAAACTAGAACCTGTGTGTCTGGTCTCTGCCTGGGCCATGGGTCTTATTTCACATATCATTCCTGATGACTTTTCCACCCCAGGGAGGAGAAGTCCTTCCCACTCTTTGAATGACCAAAGTTGCTTTGCTGCCTCTGGATGACTCTAGATGTTGTTCCTTCTGCCTGATGTTCTTTCCACTCACTTCCTCACAACTGTTACTCTCCTCATTGCTAACTCCCTTCTTGTCTCAGCTCAAATGCCCTCTTTTAGAGAGGCCTTCCTGACCTCCTATCTCAAGTAGGTCTGCCTTGTCCATCACAACCCCTAGTTCATGTCCTTTGTAATAACAATCCCAGCCCAGAATTATCAAGTCTTTCCCCCCGATGGGGATCTATCTCACTCCCTAGAAGCCTCATGAAGGCAGGGGCTTTAATCTACATATCATGGATTTGTCAGTGTTTCACTTAGAATCTGAATCAGAGCAGGCACTTGATAACCAATCTTTCTATCCCCACAAAAATAATAACTGTATCAGATATCGCCCTAAGTGATTTACATGTATTAATCTAGTTAATCTTTACAGCAACCCCAAGGTAGGTACCACTGTGATCCCATTACATAAACGAGAATGCAGAGGTATGAAGAGGTTAAGCAAACTGTCCAAAGACACAGCTAGAAGTTGGTGTTGTCAGGATATGAACCCAGGTGGCCCACCACCAACATCCGAGCCCTTGGCCACCCTGTTACACTGTCCTTGTGCGCTGGTACCATTGTACTTCTATTTTACATGGGAGGAAACCTGAGCTTTGGAAGCTCAGACCCCTTGTGTCAGGGTCCAGGTTGGAGGTAGGAGGGTGTTCTAACCTGACTGAAAGTCAGGACTGACATTGTTCAGTCTGCCCTTTCCCTCCCTTTAAAAGCCCACATTACATAGCTTCTTATGAAGGGAATCATATTTTTAATCTCATCCTGAAGCCTGGTCTTATTCATCTAAGGAGATTCTACTTATGAATGTGCAGGCCTTAATTTGGTAGCTCAAATGGACTATGTGAGCCCATGACTGGTATACCAGCATCAAGAGGGGCAGAAGGGTGTCACCAGAGGTGGGGGATCATCACTATCATTAAGATGACAGATATTGGACAAAGCATGGAATGAAGAGGGGAGAGTAACACCTCAAATGCTTCTGGCCCAAGGAGAAAATGAAAGACACCTAGTTCTTAACAAGTCCACCATTTATGGCTTCCCCAAACCAAGCCAGATATTACCTCATTATTGATAAGCCTTAACACTCCTGGTCGGTCAACGTCCCTGGTAGGTTTGAGAGGCACCTGCCAGGAAGGATGGTGGTGTACGCGCGAAGCCATGGCAAACCATGGCCGTGAATGGAAAGCCGTCCTTTCCACGGACACGCCCTCTGTCCTCCCAGAGAACCAGACCTTTACCCCACTTCCAGCTGGGCCTGGGAGGGACATGTCCCTCCTTTCCATGCTCTGGAAACCTTACACCAAACACAGGTCCCCCTACCATTGCCCCTGATGGGAAGAGGAACTCAGATAAAGGAAACAGATACATATCTGTGCTTGGAGAGCTTTGTTTCCACACATGATATATGGTTCCGGAGGAGGAGGGAGAAAACAAATAATTGTGTCTCCTCACCCCCGACATGTCTTTAGTAGGGCCGCGGGGGAGAAGAGATGCTGGAGATTAGCAGTGACCTCACAATAGGTACCCCGTACAGGAAAAGTGTCTGAAGTTTATCTATTGTTAAGTGAGATAATTTATCATCGCCAAAGGTTAAGGAGCAATCCCAGTCCTTTCCTTCTTCGGGAACAGAGATTTATAAGATGGTGCCCAAATTTAGACATTGAGGCGCTGTTGGCAGAAACGTCCCCAAAGGCTGATGGCTTCTGTGCGTTTGAAGCCAAGTCATTCACGGAGCTAATTTGAGGCTCTCCTTGGAAACTATATTTGCTTTCTGAGTGCATGGTGAGTTTTCATTTGGGCTCTGACCAGCTGACAGCTATGCAAGTTTGTAGATACCAGTAATTGAATATAGATAACCTTGATGGGTGACCTCGTCAGAGCCAGGCCTGACTGCTTCCCATTGTTCCTGGTTTTGCCAGTTGATACTAAAGCTGCTGGATGAATTTATATATTAAGAATTCGCTGCCGTGGGAATTGCTTATCGTTCCCAGGTCTCTCCCGTAAGCTTCTATTTACTTGACGCGGTGGGCTGGGAATAAAAGCCGTGATTTGACTGTTCGCTATTAGTGACAGAGAAGAGTGTGTTGGAAGAGCTTTATTAATTTCTGAAAACAAAGGGGGAGGGGCGTCATAGCTTTGGCTTGACACAAATCCTGGGGAGAGGCTCTTGTCAAGCTGAGCTGCTTGTGGCTGTCTGAAGTTGGTTCACAGCCATCTTTTTAGGATCTGTTTAGCTTAAACGCAGAGTCTGAAGCCAGCTCAGGGGTCGTCACCAGCGTGACGCTCTTGTGCTTTAAGGGAAATGTTGGAAGAAGTTCAGAATTTATGGTTAATTCAGGGAGATGCTTTAAGACGTCTGTAAGCGGGAAAGGTGGCTCTGATCCTGGCGAGGGTGGGGGGTGAGGGGAGAGCCGGTCACAGGCCCACATAAGGGGGGGGTGAAGAGGGGGGACAAATTAGGCCAAGTGTTTGCGCCTGGCTGCTTGGATAGTTAAGCAGACGGACGCTTGTCATCGGAACGTCACCGTGGGACTCTCCACGGTGGGCTCTGCAGCTCCCTGACTTTCTTCTTTCTACTTTTCTGAATTGTTGAAAGGTCAACAGTGAACACGGATCACTTTCTGCCATCAGGAAAAAAAATAGATGAAACCGTTGAGAAGAATCTTTTCTAGAAAGCGCGTTTTCTGGCCTTCTAGAAGCTGATCTGTATTTCTCCGGGCTTCCTTCCATGGCTTTGAACTTGGCAGTGGGTGCAGAGGGTGTTAGGAAGAGGCCAGGGTCTGTGTCCCCCTCGTTAGAGGGGCGGGGGTCAGAGGGCGGCACCATGGACAGAGGAGGAGGCGGGACAGTTGTGAGATGCGGAATAGCCTAGACATCTAGCTCGTGATGTCTTGGCTGCTAATGACGCAGGGTGCCTTCGGGGGTCTGAGCTGGAAATGGTGCAGGCGGGAGCTCCTGGGGCCCTCGCTGCCAAGCAACTGTGTGCCACTGCTCAGCTGAGAGGATCAGCCTTTGATGCTTTCAACATCAGAACATCAGAGCTCCTCTTCATCCTAAGAAGGAAGGTTCGGGTTAGTCAGCCAGGGCAAATAGCTCAAGGGAAATTTCATTTTCCCTTTGTCGGGCCCTCTGCTTTTATGTGCTGGGCTGTACACTGTGGCTACCACACGGGGAGAAGAAGGCTCGCCGGACCCAGGCACATGCAGCCAATTTGGTGCCTGGGTGGAGAGGAGGAGAGCAGCTCAGTGTGGGGGGCCTCCCAGGGAGCCCAGAGAAGGGGTCACTGCAGGCCTGATGTTACCTCTCTATTATGCCCTCTGCTTGTGGACCGGCTGGGGAATTTTTCCGCCCTGGCCAGTCCAACCGGTCTGGCTTCCCTTCCCAACAAGGACAGCCCTGTTTGTATCTTCACTACTCTTGCAAAGAAGGAAATGAAGGGCATGCAAGGTGCCAGCAGCCGGCCAACACCTTCCACTGGCACCTACGGCATATGCAGCCAGATGTCTTGGATTTGAATCCAACCCTGGTGGTCATTAGCTCTCCAACCCTGAGCGATGACTGCATCCTTCTCTTGCCTTAGTTTTCTCCTCTGTGAAATAGACACGGTGTTGGTATCAACCCCGCAGGTTTGTTGTGAAGATCTGGTGGGACAAATAAGCAGATGGCGCTCCCCTCTCTGCCTGGAACTAGGAAGGACTCCATCAACATCGGCCATCACTGAAAACATCCGTTTGATATCCATTGAACACAGTCCAGAAACCCTCAATATTTTAACAGCAGCTTCCAGGGATGGCTGCTTATTCCAACAGTGGAAATAATGTTTATTAACCAAAACCGGGATTTCAAAAAAATTAATACATCTGAGCCAACATTAGCTCCATCACCAAATGGGTATTATTTTTTAAAGACTTTATTTATTTATTTGAGAGAGAGAGAGGTAGAGGGGCACAGGGGGAGGGAGAGGGAGAGACAATCCCGAGCAGACTCAGGGCTGAGTGAAGAGCCGGATGCAGGGCTGGATCCCATGACCCTGAGATCATGACCTGAGCTGAAACTGAGAGTAGGCTGCTTAACCCACTGAGCCACCCACGCGCCTCTCCAAATGGGTAGCGAGCACTTTGTAGTTCTGAAGAATGAGCTCTTTTCATTGGAATGAGCTACACTGGGACTCAGTTCTTGGAAGTCCAAATTCTCCTGGCCAAGGCAGGGCCTGGGGGCAGCTGGCAGTGTTAGTGTGGGTTGGGCATGAGAGAAGAGAGAGCAGGAGTTATGCCAGTATGGAAGCCGGAAATCAGAGGTCCTTCAGATCAGGGAGAAGTGATGGTCAGAGGCAGGATCTTGGGAAGGAAGGAGGAGCCATGAGACTATGAGGTCCTGGCAGGCCATAGTCTATAATCTAGGAGGTCTTCTAGTGGGCTAGTTTGGATGATGAGACAGCTTCTGAAGTGAGCTTGACCCTTGGCTTGAAATGATTTGCCCTCCAGCATGCTTAATAATCTCTGTGAGATTTGGAAGTCCCAGGTATTGGCAGGAAGGCATTTCAGAGTTTTGCATGACTGCAAAGGACCTGTGGCAGGCTGAGAAGCTTCACAGGGGAGATTGCCACAGGGGACCTTGGCCTCCTCCTCTTGGGAGCCTGGCATGGCATCAGGATGTTGGTTCTGAGATCTACACCATAGGAACTGTGGCCAAAAGGATCTGAAGGTCTTCCTTCTTTTGGGGCCATGTAAGCATGAAAATCCTATACGTACCACCTAAGATGATTCATTCATCCAACCAAAAAATATTTATTGAATATCATCTATGGGTAAAGAACTAGGTCAGGTGCTGAAAATAATTGTTCTCTAGGATAGAAAACAATCCCAGCATAACCTGCAGTCTCACAACCAAAGCTTTAGTATGCCAAACGTCACAGAGGCAGCTATTCAAAAATGCAAATTTCAGGGCTGGACTCAAGGGATTCTGATCCAATGAGTTGAACATGGACCCTGGGCACTTATTTGCATTTTGAATGAGTACAAATTTTGCCCACAGAGACCAAGAAGCCATGGCGTTTCTGTTTGTCCATCCATCTATCATGTCTGTCTGTCCATCCATCATTTACTGAGCACCCAGTAGGTGCCAATGCCAAGCACTGGGTTGGGTGCTGGGACTGGGAAGAATGCATGCCCTTGCCAGAGAGTTGCTCATGGCTATTAGAAAAGGTTGACCTCAATGACCGTAGTAATTCCTAGAGTTTCATATTCTATAATCTTTAAAAGGATGCTTTCCCAAAAAAAAAAAAAAAAAAGAAAAAGAAAAAAATCTAGCACAGGAGATAGGAATGCATTATCTGGTCACTAGCCTATTAGATCCAATGGTTGTACAGAGGTTATAACTGGCAAAACTACACTAAGAGGCAGGCAGTCTTGAAAGCTTTGCACATACTTTACATAAACGTTAGCCTTTGCCACAACGTTATGAAGCTAGTGTTATGGGCATTCCCATTTTACAGGTACGGAAATGGAGACTTCAGATGGTCTTACAGCTAGAAAGCGGTGAGCAGGGATTTGAACCCGAGGAGTCTGACTCCAGACTTGACACAATTAACTATGACAAGATTTCCCAACACAATGTGCTATCGCTGTAGTTTTGAGGCTGAAAAATACTGCCTTGGAACAAGTCATTCTGACAGTTATTCTGACACTGGGTCTACACCGTCAGAGGAGAAAAGATCTTGTGTTTTTTGACTTGTCTTTTAAAGAATCTAGAGCAATGTTCTTTTCTTGGGTGCCAAGCCGGGCGTGAGAGGACTTGCCCAGGGAAACGAGAAGGCTTGACCTCACAAAAAGCTGGTCCAAATGTTGCATTCCCCCAACAGCTGCAAATCTCAAGTTTGGAAAATGTATTTGACCTGGCAAAACCCAAAGAGCTTGAGAATGTTAGAATATTAGCAAGGATATGGGGAAATAGTGACTCCCATACACTACTGACGTGTGGAAATAGGTTGAACCATCTTGGAGGGCAATTTTGGCAATACCTAGTCAAATTTCAGTATGCTATGACCTGGGACTGTGCAAGTCCACTTCTAAATATGTCCACATGTGCCCGAGGAGATGGGAAAAAGCATATTCCTAGAGCACTGGACAAACTGGAGACAACCTAAATACCTACCCATAAGAGAAATGGGGGGAAAGAAGGTTGCAGCACATGGAACCCTTCCAGCAAGATCTCACTTGCTACCTCACACCCATGGCTGGAGGAACTATTTCTGATGTTAAGAAGCCTAATGTTTAGAGACCTGGGATGGAACCCAGATTGCCTGCAGTGAGTCTCAGCTCCTTCCTTTACTCACAGTGTGATCTTGAGCAATCACAAGGGATTTATTTCCTCATGTGTGTTCAGTGTCCTCATCTACGAAACAGGAATAATGGTAACAGCCCCTTACCCACAGGGTGGTTATGAAGACGCAAGGACATTGATACAAGGTGCTGTCCTAGAATGGTGCACGTTCCATGGTGCTGGGTGTGGAGCATTGCAGTGTAGCCTCAGTAAACGTGAGATGGGATGAGAGGAGGATGAGAATGATTGGCTATGGCATGCATCTATCCCAGACATTCCTCAGAAAGAAAAACAACAACAAGAAACAAGAAAGAATAAAGTTCTGAGAAAGGAACTTGGCCGGTGTGAACTATGTCGAAGATCTGATCCTTACTTGCTGACTTGATGAGCTAACCTTGTAGTCAGGAAAGTGGTTAGAGAAATGATGGGTTGTGGCCTCTGATAGAAGGGAAGGAGGGATCAAGATCTAGGCTCTTACGCTGGAAACCAGCTTTCAGGGGTTCGGCAGAGGTGTGGATGTTGATCAGGGGCAAACATGGTGGCTGTGCACTGCACTTGGCCATGGTGAAACTAACAAAAGTTTAATTCCTTGGGGGCAGAGATGGTGTCACGGCAAGCTCTTCCATTCCAGCTGCAATGCCAACATCTTTTGTCATCCCGAGAGTCTGAAACATAGTTCAGGATTTTCCCACATTGAGGGAGATGTTTTTACTCCAGTCCCCAGTGAATCTGTTGGATCCAACAGAAACGTTGCTGCCCCTGCAAATGTCCCTGAACTCCCGTCTCCAAATGTGAGCTTTTCCTCAGTGAGCTGGCTGCTGCTCCCT
Organism: Taxidea taxus jeffersonii; assembly: GCA_003697995.1. Classification (NCBI taxonomy): domain Eukaryota; kingdom Metazoa; phylum Chordata; class Mammalia; order Carnivora; family Mustelidae; genus Taxidea; species Taxidea taxus. Next base: position 20,033 of record RCUC01151048.1, read on the forward strand.
GCAGCTTTGCCTCCGGATCCCTGGCGGCTTCTGAAGACCCACAAAGGAGATTTCTAGATGCTGCGCAATTAGCAATGTCTCTCATAAAACCCACGAGCACAGGGCGGCGAGGAGATGGCGTTTTATTTTGCCGAAATGCACCCGGGCTTCGTCCTGCGTGATAAATGACAGATCCTTCGGAGTATTAAAGTCTTGGCGCACCTCCGGTTCCAGCCCCGAGACCTCCGCTCTGCCATGAAGCAATTTTCATTTCAGTGGAAGATATAAGAGTCACGTTCCAAACTGCTGCCGAATAATTCCCAGCATCCACAGAGATGCCCGAACAGCCACTGTGCTCTGTTTACTAACACAATTAAACCTCGACCATTCCCAGCTGCAGTACAAATATAATCTTATCTCCTTAATGTCAGCCGATTAAGTCATCGGGGCTGCAAAAACGGCAAACAGATATTAATAACCCGCCGAGAAGTGAGCCATCCCGGTAAAGTGGAATATCATGGCGGCTTCTTAGACCTGAAGGAGGAAAAGTTCACACCTTCCTGACACCGCTATAAAACACTGCAACATTACAACTTTCCAACCATATCTAAAAGGCCAATTTAAGTTTATTCCCATCCGAGCTTATGGCCATGGTTCAGCAGGTGTAAAACCGGTAATAGCCGCCGTCCAGCTCTGGGTGGATACCAGCACAGATGTGTTCAGTCAAATGACTAATTGAAAACCTTAGACAAAATCAGCGGCCTGGCCATTCTGCCTGCATAATAAAACAGTGCTGATAAAGGCAACGGAGAAAAAAAAAATTCACCCATCTCATCATCAGTGCCATTAACAATCATGAGTAAAGATGAAAACAACGCATGGTTTATTCTGCAAATGAAGGCATATAACTAGATGGTTTCCCAGGGGCCCATTACCCTTTTTAATAATACATCAAGGAGCCTGAGCAAAGAGTTTGTATGTGCAAACCAAACAGAGCAAACTATTTAGTTATCGCATACGGAGACAACTCCCAGCACTCTGGATTTAACAAATTTATAAAGGTACATAACATGATAGCTATTAGCAAAATTAAAAGAGAACCATTATAGACTTACAGTCTGCCACGCTTGCTCACCAGTCAAGAAGCAACCCAACACCAACTTTCAATTCAGAAGGATTCCACCCCCACCTTTTTCCCCCCTCCTTTTCTCCAGGAGAGCAGCCCGACTTGGACTCAAATTATGTGCATGAATAATAAAATACCATCTAATTAAAAACTGTGGTTAAATATGCAAAAATTAATGGTAATGAGATTGGGTAATGCCTCTGAGTATAGGCACTCCATGAATTACTCACAACAGCTCCTTCGCCTGACCTAAACAGGGCATAACGGGAGCGTCTTTGAACACTCTTGGTCCGGTACCCCACAGGGCTCCGTGATGTTTCACACATGCTCACAACCAGGGCATCGAATGGTCAGCCTGGGTGGAATGTGGTCTGGCCAGAACGTTTTCTTCCTGTCCTTGGAGTAGCAGGGATGGGAAGGCTTTTGGTGGACATTGTGCAAAAAGCTGGGCAGAGGCGGGGGACCAAGGCAAGGGCTTGTCATCTCAAGGCAATGAGGGTCTCTTGCAAAGTGATGATGGCCAGACAGACTCCTAGTAATAAGAAGCAGGTGGGAAGGTCTATTTTTGGTCTCATTTAAGGTTGTTTCCCTACAAGCTGTCCAGAGCCTACTTACCTTCCCTCTCACCAATGCAATGTTCTGTCCCACCCCATTTGGTACCAGATCATTCTGGGAGGGCATCCCCATGCCAACAACAATGCCTAGGACAAGGGCTGCTACCAGAAACTTCTCCCGAGTGAGCAACCTCCTTTTTTCCCATGCAGTCTCAGAAGACTTTGCTATGTTGTCAACACAAGCTACTGACCCCATAGTCCTCAGCCCTGTTTCAAGGAGCTACTGGTCTCCCTTTTGCTTTTAAGCCCCCTTGGTGCTTGACCACACCTTTGGGACTGAGTCAGCTTCCTAAACGCATGTCATGACATTTGTTTTAGACAGAGGAGACTAGATCTCTCCCATCACTTCTGCTTAGAGCTTCTGAATCTCAACTCCCTCGATCTCTATCCTCCCATTTCTTCATGGCTTGTGACTCTGCTTGAGGACAGTTGGTGACAAACCAAAGGACGGCAATGTTCAAGAGGAGAATGGGATCTTGGTGCGGTAGACAATTTCAGACTCACTCGATATGATCCCCACTTTTGCCTTTTCATTTGTTGAAATGGAGTCTGACATGCTGAGAAGCAAGCATTTCTTTGGGGGAGGTATTTCTCATCGAGATGAGCCTGATGGCAAACTTCCCTATCAGCACCTTCTGGGATATGCCTGTGTCATCCCGCTTATGATAAGGGTTTCTTGTCAAGTGAGTAGGTATTTGAGCTGATTGATACCTTCTCAACTACTCTCGACACCAGCGGGTTCAGCAGCTATGCAAAAGAACAATTGTGATGTCGGTATGGTGGGAATTTCCTTCCCTGCCAACCAACCTGAAACTGTTCTGAGATTTGTATTGTAGCGCTTGGGACTGGTGAGAAAATGGTGACCTTGATTTGCCTCCCCCCAACCCCCATCCCTTTAAAAAATTTCTCCTGTTGTAGAAGTCTGGATTTCTTCCCTTCCATCTCACAGGTTCTACTTGACTTTCTCTGTCGGTAGCCACGTTTCAATGGTGGAAGCATGGTGATAAGAATTTCTGGTGTTTGACAGGCCAAGGTACAAAGGTGGACTGGCGAGCCTGTTGAAAATCCTTGGACAAATCAGACTTAGATTTGGTATCCTAAAAAAGAATTGGTGCCTAATACGTAGGTTCTTTGTCGATAGATCGATTGACTGACTTGTCATTTACATCTTCCAAATGAATGGGATCTGAGGATTCCGTTGAGTATACAATCACTAATGTCATCCAGCCTGGGGTCCATGCTTCAGCTTTGCCACTTGCTAGTTCTCTCACCAATATACTAGTTCAATGTACTCATCTATAAGTAGAGATCATTGTAACATCTCCATCACAGAGTTCTCGTGTTGATTAAATAAGAGAGTGTACCTGAAGCACTTAGTACAAATCTAAGCTCATAGTAAATAGTCAACAAATAGTAGCTGTACTGTGTAACAATAACAGCCACAATGATAATGATTACCAGGACTGATTCTCCACACAATCACTTTAAACAGTATAGGAAAACCAGAGAGAAAAAGTTAGGGGTGAGTCAAGAAGCTTTGGGCCAAGGGAGAAGTAAATGTACTGAGAATAAACATAGTAATTATCACAACATGTATAGTTTTCAACATATTTTGATGTACATTAGTCAAAGTAACTAACAGTTAAGATACTTTTGATAACAAAAGTAGGATGCTCAATTATCAATGACTTAAAAGTCTAAGACATCGGTTGTCCTATATAGCAAGAAGACGAGAAATTTCCAGGGTTGAGTGTTCAGGAGTTCCTTGATTCCAGGGTTGACGTCCCTGCAAATCTTTTGGCTTCTCCTCATGGTTTCAAGATGGATGCCCAGCTCCAGCTCTCTCATGTCCCCACAAAACTTTGTCCAAAAGAAGAAAGGCTCGGGGGTGGGAGATGGGGATGATTTTTCTCCTTACTCATCTCTCATGGAGGAAATCCTTTCCCGGGCTTCCCAGCAGACCTCTCATTATAACTCATCCAGCAAAACTGAGTCACATGTCCACCTCTGAAGCAATCTCAGGGAAAGGAGAATGGGGCCATCATATTTGACCTTGACCAGTGATGACTTCCTTACCAAGGTTGGACCTACCATTTTCAGCCACATTGCCATTGGGAAACTGAATAATACAGAACTTTTGTTATTAAGAGAAAAAGTGGGGGATAACTGACAAGTGGGCCATCAAGAATGTCTGCCAAACACTACAGGGGTACATGTTATTATTATCACTTGTCAGACATAGAAACTGTGGCTTAGACAGGTTAAGTAAATTTTTCAAGGCACATGCGAATTAGAAGTGATAGAACTAGACCTAGAAGTCAGATCTGCAGGCTCCTGATTTACTGTTCTTTTCAATACATTTAACTGTAAAGCAGGATCAAATTTGAAACTCTGAGCTCACTGGCAGACAGAGTGAAAACACCAAGAAGATGAACTTTATAGTTCATCTCAGAGTCTGATCAAAAGGAGCCCTGGAAGTTTATCCGGAGGGAAACATTTTCCTGGCAGTAAGTTCTTGGAGGAATTTATTGCATGGAATCTTACATAAGGAACATAGAAACATAATAGATAATGTAAAAAAAATAAGAACTGATAGAGGCCCTTCCGCTATGAAAAAGAGGAGTGGTTTTTTTTTTTTTTTTTTTACATTTTTGCTTTCTGTTAAGATAGACTTGAAAGTCATGCTCTCATGGGTGAACCCAGGTTTTGACTAACCTTACAAAATTTGGCAGAGATGTTAGTCTCTATAGTAATGGAACAAATCAAGACTAATAATAGTACATTGGGAACAATTACTCAGAACATTTTTTGGCATAGATAAGCTGAGCTTTGGGTTATGTGCAATTCCTGGTACATCCATGACCACATCCTTTCTTCTCCTACTCAAAAAGGCCAATGAGTGAGTGAGACTGTTGTGTGGATTACTTTGAACTGACTCTCACTTGTATTTAAGAGTCAATCACTTGCCAAGCCTCACTGTTCTTATTAGTTTAATCGTTATGCCTTATTCCATATACCACGGTCACAAAGCAGACACAGGCCTCCCAAGATCTCAGCTCAATATTCAGAAGAACAGTGACTAAATTCACTTCCCCGAGGAGGTGTTTAATTAAAGAGAAAACTCTGACATTCCCTGATGTCTGCCAAGTCCTTGTTCTTTAAAATTACCTTAAATAAATTTGCACACTCTCTCAATAGCTAGACTTTATTCTACTGGAGATGGATCGAGGCTCACTTTCTTGCTGGCTCATGTTCAAAAAAGCCCTATAATCACCTGCAAAATTAGACTTACGTGCCCACCTCCTCAAGTCTGTATTGACTTTTTATTCATTCATTTAGAGAGAGGTTGGCCTGAATGGAGAGAGCCCACACAAAACTCAGAGCCACTTACAGTCACTGTGGAGATGTCATGGGTTGCCCACTCTCTTGGTTGGTTGGACGAGCCTCTGACCTCATGATCTAGTGATTTGGTTTATGGGTGAGAACAGAAACGTTTATTTATTTATTTGTTTATTTGGAGGGGAGAAGGGAGAGAGAGGGAGAGAGAATCTTAAGCAGAGTCCACAGCCAGCACAGAGTCTGTCATGGGACTTGATCTCACAACCATGAGATCAAGACCTGAGCTGAAATCAAGAGCTGGACGCTTTACTGACTGGGCCACTCGGGCATCTCTAGACACCTCATTTTAAAGAAGTGGCTCTGTTTGTGTATCAGGGAGGAAATAGAGACCTTTCTACCAAGGAAGGACAGCATCTGATTCAGTGAAAGTACTGGTCACTCTGGTTATGGAAAGTAATTATTTAGATATTTCTTTACAAGAGTAATGACTATTTCATTTCTGGGGGAAGATGTTCATGAACACCTGGAGTGAGATGTATCTTATTGGTTAAGGGGAGCCCCTTATGTTGAGAAATTTGAAATTTTCATAAAGGCTCAAAGGCATGAAAGTCAACAGATGGGTGGCAAATTGAGAAAATACAAGGAACTTTGTCCTCCTATTGTATAATTACTCAGCACCTGCTGTGTGTCTGGTACTTAGCTCTGTCTTGTAGGTGATGTGCCAAGGAATAAGACCTAGCAGCTACCACTTGTCCTGAAGATGGTTCCCAAACTTCAGTGCTTGTAAGGGCAGCATAGACACATGATGCCCACCAGCCAAGGACTGTGGCAAACTTGAGATTCCATACTCTGCTTAAAGGGGCGGACGCTACTCGGCTTCTGTGATGATTTCCATCCAGAAATACAGCCCCAATGTATCCAGATCATCCCTTTTCATCCAAGGAACCGGAATTGAAAATCTTGTGTAAATTCTCTCTACTTTTCATTGTTACTATCATTTAAATCAGATAAACATGGTGAGGGGGGAGAAAAAACATGCCAGTCTGCTGTTCTCCCTGAGCCGACTTGTGGGTTTGGCAGTGTGAAAACCAGACTCTTAATGGCATTCATTTTCTGTCCATTTTGTCTTGTGAAGAAATTAATTACACTTATGTCAGCCAAAAATACCTTTGGGTCTTTAAATCCTTTCTCTCTCTCTCTCTCTCTCTCTTTTAAGATGAAAGTATTTCTGCCTAATTGACCAGCATCTGTCATTGTGAGATTCTGGCCCTCGTGAGAGATGCTGAGAGGTGGTATGAGGGCTGTCAGCTTCTTTCAACTTGATTTCAGCCACCACTTAAGAATTACTTTTCTCCCCATCACATGAGAGCGAGCCTACTGGTTGAAACCTGATGAGAGAGGGGAAGGACGGGAGAGAAGAAGAGAGAGACAGAGAGAAAGCAGGACTGCCAGAGAGCTGTTAATGGGCAAGCAATGAAACCGAATGTTAAAGAATTTCTTAATTTTTTCATTCATGTGCTTATTCATTCATAGATATTTACTGAGCATCTACTATGTGCCAATTTTTATTTTAGGCCTGGATGTGTTGGGTGAGTGGGGCAGATGCAGTCTCTGCCCTCATGAAACTTAACATTCTGGCAGGGTGTGGAAGGGATGGGATGTGAACACATGAATGAATGGGCTCATTAATCATGGTAAGTACTGATGAATTAAATAGGACAGGGTAGTGAGGCCTGAGGAAGGGTTATATTAGTGGGAGTGGCCAGGGAGGCGTCTTTGAGCTAAAACCAGAGCAATGACCAGAAGTCAGCTAGGTATATGAAGATCTACAGAAAGGTGATAAGGGATAAAAGGCAAAAGAACCCAGAATTGAAGACTGGGTCTGTAATTACCACTTGCTTTTCTGGTCTTTTTGGTTAATAATAGGAAAATGTGGGACGCCTGGGTGGCTCAGTTGGTTAAGCAGCTGCCTTCAGCTCAGGTCATGATCTCAGCGTCCTGGGATCGAGTCCCACATCGGGCTCCTTGCTCAGCAGGGAGCCTGCTTCTCCCTCTGCCTGACTCTCTGTCTGCCTGTGCTCGCTTGCTCTCTCTCTCTAACAAATAAATAAATAAAATCTTTAAAAAAAATAATAGGAAAATGTCTCTATTTGGTATTAGTATGTCTTTCTATTAGTAACATGTTTCTAATACCTGCTAGTCTATCTCTTAAACAAAGAAAGAACAGACACCAGAGCCTTCAGCAAACCATAGGAACTGACCAGCATTAATAATGTTATTTTATTTGTTCTTTGTTTTCGTAGTTTCTTTCAACTTTGCAGCAGTGATATTTTCATTTTGAATGAACATAGTTAAGGGAAAAGAATGACTCAAATATACAGACAAATATGAATCACATGAGAGCATAGGACTTTTCAGAGTTAAGATCACTAGGTATATTTCTCCCCTTCTGTTCTTTGGAATCGTTCCCAAATATCCAGAAGAATGAGAAACCAAAATAGTCTCCATCTCTACTGACACTAGAGGCCATCTGTGAGGCTAAACCACCATATGTTAAAATGGAAAGCTGATAGATAAGAGATGAACAAGTCAGAATGAGGTTGTGTTGCACGATAAAAATATGTGGGCTCGGTGAAAGCCTGTGTAACTAATTCTACTGTCTGGTCCTCCCTGTGCCCTTTCCTTGCCTCATTCCCAAAATGCACCATTGGCCTGATAACCCATAAGCTGAAAACGGAGGGTCAACAATTCATCTATGGGGAACCTGGAGCTAGAGAAAATACATAGGACTGCCCTAGAAAGCTGACCATTCACTATGCTCTCTCAGATGCTCAGGACCCCCCAGTCTATTGCTGCATTCCTAAATACAAACTGTCTGCCAAGAATTCACAGGTATTAAAAGAGAACCCCCACCAAGAAAGCCAGAGACCAAATAGGAAACTGGAAGTAGAGAAATTCTGAGACATCAGAGATAATGCAAGGAATAGAAGAAAATGTCACAGAGTTATGATGAACAATCACAGAGAGATGAGAAATGTATAGCATCCAGGAAGCAAGAACGAGATGCTGTTGGTTTTTAAGTTTTGATCAGAGAATAAGCAAGAAAGGACCCTATAAATTCCAAGTAGGGTTGAAGAAATAAATGCAATTGGCAGATTGGAAGGTACAGTTGACAACATCTCTCAGTAATGAAATAAAAAGATAAAAAATGGGAAGATAATGTGAAAAAATTACAAGATCTCATGAGGTCTGACATCTGACTATACAGCCTTCTAGAAAGAACAGAGAGAATACAAAATGGAAGAGTGAAATATATCAAGGAAATAGGGGCACCTGGGTGGCTCAGTGGGTTCAGTGTCTGCCTTTGGCTCAGGTCATGATCCTGGAGTCCTGGGATCAAGCCCAGTGTTGGGCTCCCTGCTCAGCGAGTAGTCTGCTTCTCTCTCAGTCTGTGTCCCCTCCCCCACTCATGCTCTCTCTGTCTCAAATAAATAAATAAATAAAATCTTTAAAAACCATATATCAGGGAAATATTCCAGGACTAAAGGACATTAGTTTTGTCATACTGGTTGAGAGGACCCACCCAGAAGTAAACACAGTGAATTTTTAAAAGTTCCACCTAAGGCTCAGTGGTACATATTTCAGAAGACAAAATAAAGAGACCTGAGAATTTCTGAGAGGAAAAAAGAAGTCCTATCCCAGACAAAGGACGGGAAGAAGAAGGGAATCAGAGTGTTAACACTGGTAGAAAAGAGATGGAGTCTTTAACATACTCAATAACAATGAGCTTGCGATCTAGAATTCTATATCCAGCCAAAATAGCAATGTCGGGGTAGAATCAAGACATCTCATGGACAGCATATCTACATCCACTGGGCTCTTCCCAGGCAGTGACTAGAGAATGTATTTCATCAAAAAAGAGAGTTTGGGATCCAGGAAATAAATCTAACATGTGAAAGAAGCAAAAAGAATTCCAGGACAAGGTAATATTTACAGCCATTCACCAGTCCTCAAGGGCAACTGGTCCTGATTGAAGGACAGAGGGTTTCAGGAGGAGAGGCTTTAGGAAAAATAAATTAAACCAGTAGATGATCTAATATTTTGAACACAGGGATAATTCTATTAAGAAGTTACTGGAGGAGATGGGAAGAAGTTTAAATGGATATTTTAAAAAGCTACTAAGAAAATGAAAAAAAAAATGAGATAATTGACTCCAACAAAAGATGCACTTTCCAAAAAGGAAACATAATTATGACATTCCACTCAACAGCAAATGATATTTGCAGTGTCATAAAAATGAAAATGTTGGATACTGCCTTAATTAGAAAATTATATATGGTCCTGCTGGGAAATCTGAGGGAAAGGAAACAGGGCAGGTGTGTGTGTGTGTGAGTGAAAAAAAAGCCAACTTCTTATTTACCAAAGTAGAAAGTCAATATAAAAAGCCTAAAATTAATGAATCAAGAGATAGCTGTATCATCATTTTATCTGTTAGAAGCATGGAGGTTAATGCCTGAAGAAACCATTAAAAGAATTAAAGTTAATGCTTCTGGAGAGGTGGATTGGGGTGAGTAGCCAAAAATGTTGTCCTTCTGTTATAAAACTTTTAGCATTATTTGACTATTTAAATTATGTGCCTTATTACTTTGGAAATGTCTAATATGCTTAAAGTAAAAAATATATAGTCTGGGTATTTCATAATGGGGTAGAAGCTTCTCATTTTTCCCTATTGCCATTCTCCCATTTTCCGCAAGAGAGCCCTAATTTTTCACAGGGTATTTGTCCCTCTAGAATAAAGGTTAGGTTATCCAGGGTCCTTTGCAGCTAAATATGGCCATATGACTTAATTTTTATCAGCCAATGACACACAACAGTAGCATATACAGTTTTGAGGTGTATCCTTAAAGGTGTGTCCCTATACAGTTTGAGGTGTGTGGCTCTGTTTTTTTGTGTCCTCCTGCTTCATGTTAGAGCTCCAGGAGCCATGATGATTTTGGAATGGTGGCCACACACAGCAGAGCCACAAAACAGAAGAGGCCCGGGTGTCTGCTACCATACCATGCCCTGGAGTGACTACTTCCAGACTTCGGGAAAATGAGGGAGACATTCAGTTTGTCTTCCTAAAAACCATTGTCATTTGGGGACTTTGAAACACAAACCAATACAAGTCCAACTAATGCACATGAGTATGTCAGCCATCATGGCGGGGCATGCAAATAACTAGATTTGGGGAATACTGACCTAGAGGATGTGAGTGAGGGCAGTGGAGAGGGAAGAGCAACAGAGCAGAGAGCCCTTTCTTGAGGACCAAGAAGAGTCATGTAAGTGGAAGGACCCATGCCTTACAATCTGGTAAGCCCCATTCGAGAACAGAAGGTAGAATTCAAGAGAACAGTTGCTCACTAAGAGGCTGTCAGCATGACCCATGTACATAGTGCATGAGACTCAGTCCTTGCCTTCAGTGCCTGCCGTCCAATGGGAACCTGCCAGGTATCCATATAACTCTGATGGATTATGAATGATGGTAGCCCCGACGGCCATGATGCCCTCTCCCATACTCATCCTCTCACTGAGTCCTCAGGCAACCAACTGTGTGATGTTGGCACATCTATGAACATCCCCATTCCAGAGGATGAAACTAGGATTCCAAGAGGTCATCTAAGTTCCCAAGGTCATGCAGGGAGAATTACTATCTGGCTGAACTACGAGACCCAAGGCCAATGATAAAGTGCTAAGTCTGAGGTTCAGACGAAAGAAGGGGATGAGATGACATCCTAGCTCAATGAAGCAAGTCTTTGAGCCGGACCCAAAAGTTCCAAAAGGAATTCTGAAACAAGAGGAATTCTAAGTGGTTGGAATAGTGTGAGCAAAGGGATGAAGGGTGGAAAACCCCAGGCTGACTTGGGAACCTGGGAGTGGATGAGTCTAGCTGGGGGAGTGTGGTGGAAATGCAGGGTGGGCGCCTGGTCACAGCAACCTCCCACAGAGGCAAGACACGTGCACCGGTTTCTATAAGACATGCGTGGTCGCTGCGGAAGGTTGCTTTCTTTGCTTGCTTTTTATTTCTTTTCTTCATTAAACCCATCGGATACCTGCACTATATTTAGTTGAAAAGTGAATGCTCCTCCATGAGCATGGATGAAGGCCATCGTTCCAGGGGTGACTTTGGTCCCAATCCCATCATGGTCTCTACTTCTTTTTTTTTTTAAGATCTTATTTTATTTATTTGACAGAGAGAGAGAGCATGAGCAGGGGGAAGGAGTAGGGGGAGAGGGAGAAGCAGGCTCCCCACTGAGCAGGGAGCCCAACACGGGGCTCGATCCCAGGACCCTGGGATCATGACCTGGGCCGAAGGCAGACACTTAATCAACTGTGCCACCCAGATGCTCCTCATGGCCTCTATCCTTTATGCTGCTCCTGTGGCAGGATGGCTATGGGGG
>ML106962.1:12020-22642 GCA_003697995.1 Taxidea taxus jeffersonii
ATTCCTTCAAATCCAGGGGGGGTCTTGTGGGCCTTAAGGGAAATGAGTTGTGTGCTGTATCTTCACTTACATTTCCAAAGGCCGGGGGTGGGATTAGGGGTAGGGAACCATTTCAACTGGTTTAATGCAGAACAAGACAAAGTAAGCAAAACAACAACCCATCTTACTTAATGGAAAAGTCTTGGACTGGGGCAGGCTTTGAGAGTTCCACTGGTGTGGGGGGGGGGTGCTTTTCACAACTCAGCTGATAGTCATGGGCCTCATTCTTGGGGTCCATGGGGCAGTGGAAGGGTTATCAGCAGCTTCAACCCTGCATCCCCCAGCTTTGGATTCAGACCAGAAGAGACAGTGTCTGGTCTAATGCCACAGCTTTGTTTCCTTATGTCTTTGTGCGCTATAAACCGTGCCTGCCCTCCACCAGTGGCTTCCAAAGAAAGGATGCTTCTATGAGCTGGCCTGGGCCACGGGTTCCCGAACCTCAAGGAGGAAGAGGACAGGGTGGTCCACCCGAGAAAAATGTGGATATTCTGCTCAGAAGAAGGAGGGTTGAGAGACAGCACTCGCTGACTGTGGATGGTCAGTAGGATGTTTGCAGACATACATTTCAGTGTGTGAATAGCGTGGAGGTGCTTCAGAGGGCAAACACACCGCTTCTGGGTCTTTCTCTCAGAGAGTTACTTATCTCTGCCCGGAATAAGAGCCCTGCGCCAGTGCTCTGTTGTCACAATTGTATCGAACAGGGACATCAAATTAAAAACTTTTGAGATCACTCACCAAAATGGTTTCCTGTACAGCACTTCCCTGAGGGGGGATTGCAAGTAGTTACTCATCCATTTCATTGATCTATCGTTTTTATTAAAAAGAAAAAAACATCCAACAGAGGAAGTGCAGCCAGCTGCCTAACGAGTAGAGATGATAGGAGATGATATTTTGATTGCATTAATCTATATCCTGTTAGTTCACTTTGCTCCTGTCACTGCCACTGGTGAAGTTACTAATGTGAACTAATTACATTTGCTCTGAAAAGCCAGCATTTTTAATGCGTCTCAGCAAGAAAGGTTAATATTATCCATTTAACAGCATGAATGAAACATTGTGTGTGTTGAACTCAAACTGTCCCAAAAGCTTGGATGATAAAAACCCAGTGGGTTCTTTTACAACCCCCCGGATAAACAGCTTTTGGTGAGAAACACTTAATACTTTCTTCTCTTTAAATCTGACTGGGCGGTGGGCAGTCAGTGTTGGGTGCTGTCTGTTGGCGGGACAGTCTGGTCACTGTTGGTGACATAGAGCACACTACAAAAGGTGCTCCCTCTTTTTAAAATCTGCAAGGGGGCTGCATGTGTTTTCCTAATCAGTGGGGGCTAGTTTTAAAGAGAAAAACAAGTCACCTCACCTTCCTAACTAGTAAAGCCTTCTCTCCTGTCGTAAAAGCATCTAGGAATTACCAAGACCTGTAGCACCAGACAGTTTGAAGGTCAGTCACTTTGCTGGAACCAACCAGCTGCTGCTGAAGACAGCATTTTGGAGAAGGGGGTGTTCTGGGAGGGGCACCTTGTCTACGGGTACATGGTTGGCCAAGCCACTTGCCCACACATGTGGTACCTGTCATGATCCCTTCTTTTAGTTGTCTCCGGCTTTCCTGTGACTTGCTCAGCAGTGAATGGTGGGAGTGGGCACAGCCTGCAAGCTGCCCGGGCCCGTCCATCATCTTGGGAGCCACTGTGTGGCATTCTCTCTGGGACACGGTGTTGCAGCTTTGGGGCTGGTGACATTTGGCCACCAGTTGGTTCCTTAGTGTCTTTCAGCACAGAGATTAGGAACCCAGAGAGGGTCTGTCCTGCCAAGAACATGACCTGTCTCTTTCTCTCTCTCTCTCTCGCCTGGGAGGAGTAGGGAGTGAGTGATAGGACCTAGAAATACTCTTTCTTTTTTTTTTTTTTTTTAAGATTTTATTTATTTATTTGAGAGAGAGCATGAGAGGAGAGAGGTCAGCGGAGAAGCAGACTCCCTGCCAAGCAGGGAGCCCGATGTGGGACTCCATCCCAGGACTCCAGGATCATGACCTGAGCTGAAGACAGTTGCTTAACCAACTGAGCCACCCAGGCGCCCCTAGAAATACTCTTTGCGGAGGGACTCATCCAGAAGGGTGGGCTGAGGCACAGAACTTCTGATGTTGCGATCTGACAAATTCCAGATTGTCCTCTGGTGAATTTTTCAACAGGAATTTTCCAAAAACAAGTCATTTAAAAGAAGAATTTGAAGGGTTCATCTTGTCTCCTTCCTTCCTCTTCTCCCGTCCTCACCAATATCCTAGGAGGAAGAAAAGTAGGCTTTAGAAAAACTTTTTGCTATCATATATGTATGTTCATATATATATATATCTCTCTTAAGATTTTATTTATTTTAGAGAACGAGAAAGAATAAGAGAGAGTGAGAAAGAATAAGAGAGACTGAGCATGGGAAAGAGTGAAGGGGGAGGGACAAGCAGGCTCCTCCCTGAGTGCAGAGCCCAGAACCCCGAGATCACGACCTGAGCTGAAATCCAGAGTCAACACTACTGACTGAGCCACCCAGGCGCCCCTGTCATCTTATTCTTTTAAAACAGTCTGAGCCTTTCGAGATCCAGGTCAATCACTGTTGATCCAAGAGTGGCAGGATGGAGTCGGAGGAGGAGAGGGAGAGTGTGGGTGGGAAAGAGTGGGAGGATCTGGAACCTCCTCTAAACTTTTCTCTGGCCCTCCGTCAGCCCTTGAGGATTTGTGCTGTTTGTGCTGCATCGCCAAGGAAAGACCCACTCAGGCTCTGGATGTCTGTCATAGGAGCACGAGTGTTTCCCCATCCTGAGCTATGCTCCTACAGCCTTGTTTACGAAGGTCTGTCACTCCGATTTGGATGGCACGTCTAGGCAGCCTGCTTCCTCTGGTTGCAGTTGTCCCTGCAGGTTTTCCCGTGCTGGTTGGTCGTGCTCACGGTGTGCCTGGATTAAAATCCTGTGATGGTCCCCCAGCACATATCTGCATTTGTTTGCAGGAGCCCTACGATGAAAAATGAGAGGCAGCCAATAGCCTTTACTTGAGCAAAACATGATTTATTCCTCAGTTTGGTCCTGTTGGGAAGCCAGCTGAGGAAGAGCTTTCTTCTAAATGAGTAGGATTTAGAATGACCAGTGGGACGTGGTATCCTATTCAGAAGTAGGCTTTTGGGGACGCCTGGGTGGCTCAGTTGGTTAAGCAGCTGCCTTCAGCTCAGGTCATGATCCCAGCATGCTGGGATCGAGTCCCACATCAGGCTCCTTGCTAGGCAGGGAGCCTGCTTCTCCCTCTGCCTCTGCCTGCCTCTCTGTCTGCCTGTGCTCGCTCTTTCTCTCTCTAACAAATAAATAAAATCTTAAAAAAAAAAACAGTAGGCTTTTGTACTGCTCACACCTGAGCCCTTGTCTCGGATGCTATGTGTCTGGGGTGGGTGTCCTTGCTCAATGTGGGCGAGGGCCCACCTTTGCTCCTGGACACCATAAGGCTGAGCCTCCTTGCCTTGTACATGACTCAGGCCTGCTAAATACCAGAGAGGAGATATTGATGAATGTGTTTGGTCATTGGCTTTAAGTTCCAGTATTGATACCTGAGCTAGAATGCCATGCCATAGCATTTTAGTCCTGACTTGTATATTACCAGGTACTTGTGTCCTTTTGAGACCAAGCCATCCCCCTGCCCAACCCCCATTGCTTTTGAAGATTTAGGTGGATAATCCTCAGTTGTATTTTCAGGTGAATTTCCCTAGTAAGGTTACAAATGACCAGAATTACTGGAAATTCAGACTTGTACTTGAATACCTAATGACGCCTACCATCCCATGTTACAATTTGCCAGGCATAGTCCTTTGAACCTCCCAACTGCCATTTAGGTCAGCATAATGAACTCTGGTTTAAATTCTGGACAACTGCACGTCAAGTTGAGTGCTTTTGCCGAAGCTTCCTCGGTCGTTAAATGTCAACCCTCACACCCTTCTCCCCCACCCAGGATGTATACTCTTATATCCCGAAACACAAAAACAAAATAAGAACAAGGTTTGGATGACCTTTTGTCCTACTTAAAAACTTCAAAGTTTACATTGCTTGAAAAGAAAAAAAAAAAGTAGTTCTCACTTTGTGGGAACAACATGCTCACTGTTTTCATGTGGTCCCTGTACATCGGGGAGCTGTACTCTTTGTGCATTTTAGACAAAACCGACCTGATTCATGCTTGACTCAGGAACTGCAGAACAGCCAGGGAAGGGTGGTTGGTTTTGTGAAAGGACGGCTCATGCGCCGAGTGTCTGGGAACCTGTTGGAGGTCTAGTGTGAGAGAGAATCTTCTGCCTTTTTGTTCCTCTCGTCCTTTCCGGCAGCTCCCGTGGTATTTTTTTCACCCCTTTCCTCAAAGTGGCACTTTGGCGCTTTTTCTGCATCAGAGTATAACCGTGGATATTTTATTATCAGCAGAATTATACATTGATTTGTGACCTTCTGTCTTCTGATACCAAGTGGCACTTTTTTGGCTCCATCAAAGCCTCCCTTAAAAATTTGTCTTTGGGGGTGCCTGGGTGGCTCAGAGGGTTGAGGCCTCCGCCTTCGGCTCGGGTCATGATCCCAGGGTCCTGGGATCGAGCCCCACATGGGGCTCTCTGCTCGGCGGGGAGCCTGCTTCCCTTTCTCTCTGCCTGCCTCTCTGTCTACTTGTGATCGCTGTCTGTCAAATAAATAAATAAAATCTTAAAAAAAATTGTCTTTGAACTTATGCTACCTGCATGAACTTGTTAAGAAAGTAGGAAAATAGTCTGTGAAAAATGGCCCTTTGCTCCAAGAAAATATTAACCTTACGGCTGGAGACTTGCTATGAAGGAGAGGATGGGAATCTCGTGACTGGGTCCAGCATGTGTCCTGGTCCCCGCTGCCATGTGTGTTTACAAGGGACAAGGCTTAATGGCTCTATGAGATACTCAAGCCTAGGGATGGAACCTGAGAGGACCCTCACATAGTGTCACTTTCAACTTAAAATATTTTGGCCCATTCTTTGCTTTAGAAAGTGAAAGCATGAAGGCTAAATGTTAAGTTTTGATTAGTCCTTGATGCTTCAAAATGGCTTCCCATTCCTCTGTTTGTTGCATGTGTAATGTTTGGCCCTGATTTACCACACCTCATGCATGCCATTAATTCACCATGGGATGCCTGTGGCTTTTTGAACTCCCCTTTCCACTTTTTTTCACCCCCTCGGAGAACACCGTGGCTGTGGTTAACGAGATGATAAATGGGGCCGAGACTAAGTGAAGGCTAAAAAAGCATTTAACAGGTCAAGAATCTGAAGCTTTTAAGAACAAGAAACGAAAAACAAGAAATCCACACAAAGCCAAAACACCAGTCTTGAAGCACACCCATCAAAACCCGAGTTTCAGAATTCCCTGCAGCCTTGCTTGCCAAATCACACTATAAACTCGAAAAGGCTTTTGTGGTTGGTCATATGTGACATAAGAAATCGATGTGTCCAAAAGAAGCAGAATTTCTCTTTTTGAGGAGAAAAGTACAACAAAGGGAAATAATTTATTTTAAGATATTTTAGTTACAATAAATATGTGGCTTGCCATCTCTGTAAGGGCAAAGATTTGGTTGGTAGGGTCTTGAACACAGGATGAAAGAGGGCATTAAAACGTCCCAGCTCTATTCTGTGCATTATGGCAGCACATGTGAAAACACTGTAAAATTCACACGGTTTAAAAAGTGGTTGATTTAGGGAGTCCTCTCTCCATCCCTTGGCATCCCCATGTGCTTCTTCCTCCCCTCTGCCCCACCATTCCCTGGTATGAATCTGGATTGGCTCTTTAAAGCGATTGAGTGAAATTTAATGGTCTCGGGAAACCCCACATCATAGCCCACAAGAAGAGGTCTTTCTGGTCAGCCAATCTCAGTCAAATGTATCTGTGGTCCAAAAAAATCCTTCTACTGAGTAGAAATAGCAAAGAATGGTATTTAATAATGCTTTGAAATTTTTCTTCTTCTGAAGAGTTTTATGTTCTGTATATTTCAGCCTGACTTCACATTTCTGGATTTCCTGTTTGAGAATAAATCTCGGGGAAGTTGTTCATAGAAACTCCTGTGTTGACATGTCCGTATCCCTTTCCTTCAAGGCTGTCTCCCCTGGAAGTCTTTTGACATGGCTCAAATATGTTCTTTTTCCTGAGCATTTGGGAGTAAACAGAAATCTGTGCACTATGACAAACTGTTGGCTTTTCAGTTCATATCATTTCCTAAAACTTGTAGATGCTACATGGAGATGGGACTTTCCTCCGGGGTTAGGTAAAAAATCCTTCCTTCCTGGGTCAGGTTTGCACTCCAGTCTTGCTCATTTCCTTCTGCACCAGAGGGAGACTCTGCATTGCCTTTCACCTGGCACCCAGAGGGTCACGTCAGAAATCAGCAGACTCTTAGCAAAAACCTCCCCGCATGAGAACAAATTGCCAAGTCCTTTCCAGGCCAACGAAGGAAGCTTCACGGGTGGCATTTCCACGTGTTGGAGAGCAGACGTGTGCTTGCATACCTGCTGGCCGCTGCTAGCCCCTCATTGCCTTGTGGTACTCTGTCTCTCCCCTTTCTGGAGAGTCGTTTGCTTAATCGAGAAGATCCTTCAGAATTGTTGGATTTTCCCAGGAGATGCTGTGAAGGGTTATCTTAAAGAAATAAAACCAGGTCTTGGTGTAAAACTTTCAATAAGTAGGTTTAAAGGCATCTCTCTGGGGCGCCTGGGTGGCTCCATCGGTTTGGCATTTGCCTTTAGCTCAGTCATGATCTCGGGGTCCTGGGATCGAGGTCTGCATCCGGCTCTCTGCTCAGCGGGGAGCCTGCTTCTCCCTCTCCCTCTACCCCTCCCTCTGCTCGTGTGCTCTCTTTCTCTCAAATAAATAAGATCTTTTTTTTTAAAAAAAAGGCATATCTCTCTTGTTCTCTTCCTACATGTGAATAATATAATTGTACATATTTATTCATGTAGTTTCCATTGTTTGTGTTTATAATATATATGTTCTATATGCACATGTATGAACGTGTGTGTATGCATATTCACGAAAGAGTTCTAGTACCTTTGAAAGGATTGAGAGGCTTAGTTTATGGTAGGCTCTGAGGAGTATCCAGTGACGGTGGTGGGGACAGGGGAGACAATAGCTGAGTCGATATGAGGGAGGGAACTCAGCCATTTCAGAATCATTCTGTTCCTGGTAAGCCAGACTACAGCACCTCCTTCCTTAGATGGTTCCTGAAATGGTTTACCCCCCATTCAGCTGGGTGGGAAAAAGTCTCTTTCAAGATCAGAGTTTCTTCCGAGGAGTGTATCCAGCCCTCCCACATGCAAATCCTGCTAAATATCAGTTTAAAATTAGCCGGGGCCTAGAGAATGGACATCAGGGAGCCAGGTCTAAAAACAGATCCATTTGTGGATAAATGAGGAATTCGGTGAAATTTTGAAAATAAACCCAGCAGAGCTTGTGCTGCTCTTGGTCACCGTGAAAGCAGGCAGGCGTGGTGAATAGTTTGGTCTGGCTGAGCTGTAAAAATGCTAGAGGGAACACGTGGGACCAGCTCATGGGAATCTGTGTGGGCTGGGGAGTTCTGACACGGTGAAGGTGTTCGCAACAATTTCTGAAGGGATTCAAATAATTTTCTAGAGTTAACTCCAGGCTGATGTGGCTTGATCTGAGCTACTCCCAGCCAGAACTCCCGCATTGTAATATTAGCATCAGGTTTTCTGAAGTTTAAATTAAAAAAAAAAAAAAAAGTATTTTTTTTCTCATTTTAAAACTACATACACTGATCATTTGGGTTTGTTTCTAAATAATATTATTTTCACTTGTTATAAAAATTGGCTCACCGGTATAATAATTGCCCTCATAACAAATCCCTTAAGGAAACATGTGTTAAGTTAATCATGGTTTCATAGTAAATAGGTCATTTTCAGATTTTTTTTATTGCCCCTTCTTTCAAGAGACTAGCACTTCTGTGTCTGCCTTTTGAAAATAAAGTACTAATTAGATGGATGTTAACATAAAGGAGGTAAGATGGAAATGCATTGCTGTTTTTATAATTTGTTGTTGATAAGATTTAGAAGCACAAACACAGTAAACTGTGTTTCCATGACACAGATACATCAAGTTCTTACAAGATAACCTTTGAGGTAAATGGGATTTTCATGTCATCTGGAGGAGGGCAGGCCATGACTCATTCATGTCTTCTTTCATTGGTTCATTCATTATATAAATACATATTAAATGCTCACTGGGCACCAAGAAGTCTTTTGCATATACTAGTGCTTGCCCCCGTGGATGGACTATCAGGAGACACATGAATCACACCAACCACAAACAAACAGAACACTGCATCCGTGATGCCTGCCACAGAGGCCAGGCATAATGCTATGAGACCAGGAGGGAAGGGAAATGATGCGTAAAGGGCCTGTGGTGGGAGTAAGGGGGAACTGAGGAGTGAGGGGCCAGGCCATGGCAGGGCCCAGAAGCCATCTTGAGAGTTGGGTTTTAATAAGAGCAACGGAAAATCAGTGTAGAATATTCAATGGATAGGATGTGTGTGTGTGTGTGTGTGTATGTGTGTGTGTGAGAGAGAGAGAGAGAGAGAGAGAGAATATGTCATGTTGGCATAAAAAAATCACTGTGGCCACAACGTGAAGATAGATAAGAAAGGAGGCCAATTACACATCTGTTGAAGTGGGCAAGGTGAAGCATGAGGCCCACTTGGACTAGTAGACATACTGAGAAGTTGACTGGAGACAGAGGAGGAGGCGAGATGTCCAGGGTCATATCTGGGGTTCTCATGCCGGAGTGAGGGAATGCTGGAGGGAGACCAGAGACAAAGATGGTGAGCCTGAATTTGTTTTTTTAGAGGTGGTGAGTCTGGGCGCCTCTGAGTCACAGAGGCCTTTGGAAGTGGAGGCTGCTGGTCAGAGGGAGGTCTGGGCAGGCAGCTGACTTGGGAGGTTGTCTGTGTGGAGGTAGTCCTTGAAGGCAGAAGCAGTCCAGCACCCCAGGGGGTTCAGGGCAAGAAGCTTAGGCCAGGGACAGATCCTGGGCCAGTAGAGGAACCAGGGGTCTCTAGGAACACAGGGGTCTCCAAAGACCCAAGTGGTCCAAGTGCAAGGAGGAAAGCCAGAGAGTGTGGTGTTCAAGATTCCAGGGGATCAGGTTTTAGGAGAAGGTGGCTGGTCAGGGGAGCCAGTGGACACTAAGGAGCAAATGAGGAAGGGAAACGAAGACGTCTACCGTGTCTTGCAACCGGGAGGCCCTTGAGGACCGCACCTGAGAGCTGAGTCAGTGCAGGGGTGAGGCCAGCTGCAGCTTTGGAGTGCGGGCAGGACTGCGGGGGAGGACTGTGAGGACACAGAGAAGTGTGGCTGTGCCTGGGAGGAGAGGATGGCAGCTGGGGAGGGGGAGGCTTCCAGTGCAGACTGTTTTCTGTCACAGACAATAGGGGCCAGCGGAAGGACTCTGCCAGGAGGGGAGGGTGGAGTGGGGAGCGGAGGGGGAAAGCCCAGTACTGATCCAGAGACCTGCGGTGGCTCCCAAGCGCAGATGAAGGTGTTCCCTGTAATTAAGAGAAAGGACAGAGGGTCCCTTAAAGGGGATGATAATGTAAACTGCCCCCCCTTTAGGTCCTATTATGGTATTCACTCTGGGCTTTGTATATGTTTCCTCATTTCATCCTTACAAAATCCTGTGAGGAGATGCTGCCATTACCTTCTTGTAGAGAAGGACATGAAATCCTGGAGGAGTAAGAAACAGCCCCCAGGCCCCCAGCGGAGATGGCTAGATGACCCTAGGCAGTCCCCTTCCCTGAGCCCAGCTGGGATGGAATGGTGGCTTATACTCTGACCCAGAGGCCGGGGTGTAGCTGTGTAAGGACTTTTTTACCCAGTAAAATTTAACATGAACTCCCTGCTTTCAGGGATGGTTGCATTTTTTTTTTTAATGATTAGCTCTTTTTCTAGAAATATTAACTAGTGTAGGGAGGGGAAAGCTAAGCACTCTTCAAGTAAAACAGACTCTGGATATTGATTTAGTGCATTGAGCTTTCTACTAAATTACAGGGTTAATTTACACCTCATTACACTCTGGGTATCACGAAATGATGGCCGCACATTTGTTCTAAAATGGTACTGGTTATTCTTTCTTGGAGGGCCACTTGTGGCACTAAGCTTTTGCGCCCCTCCCCCCCCCCCCAGTTGGCTGCTCTAGGAGTCCCTGGAATGGCCAGTGACATGTCCAGTTACCAGGGAGGGAGTTGGGAGAGGCAGAGACCCCCAGGCAGGGGCCTTTGGGGAACTCCCAAGTGGCAGAGCTAAAGCTGTCCTTCCCTGCTGGGTCCCCACTCCTCTCCCTCTCATCTCACTTGAAATGAGAGCGGACTTCAGAAACTGGCCTGCGTTGGGGCCCTTGGTAGGGCAGGAGTGCCGTGCTCCTCTCTGGTTTTGTGATGGTGTCATAAGGATAAAAGAGGGGCAGAAAAAGAAACATCTTCGAGGAATTGCAGATGCTTCTGAGGAAGATGTTGGGCTGAAACTGGCGCCTGTTCAAATCCCTCTTTGGAGAAA
>ML106962.1:27642-44791 GCA_003697995.1 Taxidea taxus jeffersonii
TGGTTAGCGTGATGACATAACGGGGGCAGGTGGAGAAAAAACTGGGTGGGGACAGGGATAGGAGGGCCATGCCTATGGTTTACATTTTTGCATCATTTTTTATCTTAAGTCTTATGCTTATGTTACTTTTAAAGATTTTATTTATTTATTTGACAGAGAAACGGTGAGGCAACACAAGCAGGGGGAGTGGGAGAGGGAGAAGCACGCTTCCCGCAGAGCGGGGAGCCAGACATGGGGCTCGATCCCAGGACCCCGGGACCATGAGCTGAGCCGAGGACAGATGCTTAATGACTGAACCACCCAGGCGCCCCTACAGATTAAAACTTGAAAAGCTGGGACGCCTGGGTGGCTCAGTTGGTTAAGCGGCTGCCTTCAGCTCAGGTCATGATCCCAGCGTCCTAGGATCGAGTCCCACATCGGGCTCCTTGCTCAGCAGGGAGCCTACTTCTCCCTCTGCCTCTGCCTGTGCTCACTCTCTCTGACAAATAAAATCTTTAAAAAAAAAAAACCTTGAAAAGCTAAAAGCAGCACCACTGGGCTCTCTCCCACTGCGCTTTGGATCTCCCTGTAGGCTGATCTAGGATGGCATTCCCTCTTGCAGGAAGACCAGGTGACAGGTGCAAGTCCGTCCCCCTTGCGTACATCTTTTTTTATGTAACGTGCAGGCCATTCAGGCAGCTGCCCTAGGATGCTTCACAGAAATCACCCTGGCAGGCCTCGTAGCATGGATTTCTCCCACAGTCTCTGTCTTTCTAACATCCCACTCGTCAGTAGAGGGGACGCCTGTGTAGTGTCTTGGTCTGTAGACAAGGGTATTCCAGACAACGTGCCTGTCTTTCTTTTGGTCTCCTCATCCTTGTCATTATTAAGTCACAAGTTCTGCTGATCAGATACTCTCCCTAATTTTTTTTTAAAGATTTTTAAAATATGTATTTATTTGACAGAGATCACAAGCAGGCAGAGAGGCAGGCAGAGAGAGAGGGAGGGGGAAGCAGGCTCCCCACCCAGCAGAGAGCCCGATGCGGGATTCGATCCCAGGACCTGAGCAGAAGGCAGAGGCTCTAACCCACTGAGCCACCCAGGCGCCCCTCTCCCTTATTTTAAAGAACTTATTTCTGTTCTGTTTTGTTTTTGAGAGCAGAAGCCCATAGGTACATGCAGTAATGAATTCAAAGGGCCCAATGGGTGTGTCTTGTTAGTTCTTTGAACCTCTTTTGGCACTTGAATGGTTTTGATTTTTCCCTAATTAGGACTGGTGAGGAAACCCTTTGAACACGTCTTTGGAGTGGTGGTGTGTTCTTACCTGCTGTCTCATCCACTCGTGCATTGATCCTACGCTGTCTTGATAGATGAACTTGTAATTCACCAGGGTCCTGGATCACTCTGATTAATTTCTCAAGCTGTCTGCTGTTTAACTGTCTAAAGCCAAACATTCAGGAAATAAAGTAAATTCATGCTGGTGACTCCGGCAACCTACTTTTCAAATTATAGCTGTTTATAATTGGATATAATCCCATTTATTGGCACCCTTTTCCTATTCGGTTGTAAACAGAGTAAGCAATTTTGGGTGCTATGTCAGTTGAGTATGGGCAATTTTGCATCTCAGATCTCAGATTCTTTCTGACGACGAAATATTAGAAGAAGAGACGTGTGAGCATGAGAGCTATATTGTGTAGTCCCAGAGCGGGGGTTGGTAGTGATTAGAAGGGGTTTCAAAATTACAAAAAAAAAAAAAAAAAAAAAAGCTACCCCGAACCGTACCTTCTGGATAGCGAATTGACTGGTGGATTATCACTCTTTTGTTTGGGACTTTTGGAAAAGTCTATAAGGTTCTGTTTTCTCTCTCAAAAGCAAGAAAGAGACAGTAATATCAAATTTGGGTCAGCTGTGTTGTAGCACACACGAATGAGTATTGCTAGTTTGTTGGAAAAATGGCTCGTTACGGACTCTTAAAAATATGACCCCCTAATACTAGCTTTAGTAGCAGAATGGTTCATTCTGTGTGTGTGTGTACGCACGTGTGTGCCTGTATATGTATTCCTGGATGGGGTGGTAGGGGATTAGTTAGGTCAAAGATTTTTGAAATCTCTCTGGAGGACATAAATGTTTGTTGAATAGTTCTAAAACTAAAAATACCCCCTTCCTTATCTTTTTATTTCTGATTTTGCTTACTACTGACAGGGAATAATTCCTGTATGGCCAGAGTATGCTTTTACATTTGTTCTTCTGCATGTATAATTTGTCCTTTCTTTACCCATCAGGTACACGCCTCAGGATTATTGTAAAAGGAAAATGTGTGGGCAAATCGCCTTTTTCTATTGACTTTCATTGTAAAACCTGAAAAAGCTGTGGGATCTAAAACAAATCCCATTTATGACTCCTAATACTCACTGGTAGGACTTGCTTGCCTTTTTTCAGCATTCTGAGTGTTTTAAAACTTTTTGCTGTGTAAGTAGATTAGTCCATTGGCAATCCGTATTTTGGCCTCCTTACTGCAAACATTTTGTTAATTGCTTTTATTCTTGAAGCCCTCCTTGCTTTACTCCTAAGACTTGATCTTCAGCAGCTGCTGTGGTTACTCCAGGAGTTATTAGAATTAAGAGCCAGAAGAAAGGGAGATGCTGCTTATGTCACATTTTAGGCTGGGCTGGTGCACTCACATATTGCATGTGGTGGGGGGGTCGAGTTGCCTAGAAGGGCTCTCTGCTGCCAGGTGGGGTGGGAGAAGGCCGTTTGGATGTATCTCTCTTTTTTTTTTCCCCAATGAGACCCCAAATGTGCATTTGTTAAGTGGTTCCCGTTGGCCCATTATTCAACCAGTATTTGTTGTTCCTGGAAGATACCGTTGCTTATTTTTTTTTCTCTCTCTTAGCTTTAAAAAATTGAGTTTAGGTAAGATTAGGGTCAAGGCAGTGTAATTTAATAGATTATTTACCGCCTCTCTGAAACTCTCCTTCACCCATGAGATGGGACTGACACCACCTAACTGGCTCAGATACTCCAGGCTCACATTTTTGAGTGACAAGTGATTCACCCTGGGAGCCGGCAACCTAAAAGCTGATTTCAGAGATGCTTCTGTTTGATTTTTTAAGTTGCTTTACAACCCACCCACGTGAGGTCCTGACCCTTGAGCATAAGGGTCTTTCTTCTTGTGACCACTCCCCTTGTTCAAGCTTTATAAACTTCTACTAGTACCTACTAGTGGGAGCCACAGACTAAATCCTTTTATTATGTAAATACTGCTTAATTAGAATAAATCCTTTTATTATGTAAATACCATTTAATTCACCTATTTTTAATTTTTTATTATTTTTTTAAAACATTTTATTTATTTATTTTGACAGAGATCACAAGTAGGCAGAGAGGCAGGCAGAGAGAGAGGAGGAAGCAGGCTCCCCGCTGAGCAGAGAGCCCGATGTGGGGCTTGATCCCAGGACCCTGAGATCATGACCTGAGCCGAAGGCAAAGGCTTTAACCCACTGAGCCACCCAGGCGCCCCTCACCTATTTTTTAAAACTCCAGGTTTTTGTACTTGCCTTGTTGCAGTTAGCCAATGGGGACTGCAGTCTTTTGGTGTGTGCAGAAGCAGAAGTTTAAACTGTATCTTCAATATTTATATTTCTGTTGGTTCTTGGTGACACAAAGTGATTTGGGTCACTCTGACATTTAATCAAGTTATACAATGTAGCTCTTGGAAAATTATGTCTAGCAGGTAATCTGAGAGCTAGATTCCTAGTAAAACAAGGGAGCAATTTCATCAGGATTAATTTATTAATTTCTTAAGCACCTCTTTCCCAGTTTGGCTTGGTCTTCTCAGTTTTCGAAGTTCCCATCAGCAACTGTGGCCTCTCTCGTTATTTAATAATGAACGGTTACAAATTGTTTGTGTGTTTTTGTAATTAGAATGTGATCGCAATCATCTACCAGATGAGCTGACACTGTAATGACATAAAGTCAGTAACAATTATGCCTAACAGGAAAATTAATTATGTAATCCTATCATACCGTATTTTGCCTACGAGATTAGATTTGGCTGTTACTAGCCTGGCCCAGGCAAGTGACAGCGTGGAGCAACTCTTCTCATTTTTCTGGATAGACTGGTTCATCGTAATATTCACCGTGTCACCTGGGAAAAATCATTTTGATTATTTTAGATTTTTAAAATAGATATTTTCAGGGGCGCCTGGGTGGCTCAGTCGTTACGCGGCTGCCTTCGGCTTGGGTCATGATCCCAGAATCCTGGGATCGAGCCCTGCATCGGGCTCTCTGCTTGGGGGGGAAGCCTGCTTCTCCCTTTCCAACTCCCCCTGCTGTGTTCCTTCTCTCACTGTGTCTCTCTCTGTCAAATAAATAAATAAGATGTTTTAAAAAAATAAAATAAAATAGATATTTTCAGGGGCGCCTGGGTGGCTCAGTGGGTTAAGCCTCTGCCTTCAACTCAGGTCATGATCTCAGGGTCCTTGGATCGAGCCCCACATGAGGCTCTCTGCTCGGCAGGGAGCCTGCTTCCCCCTCCCCCTCTGCCTGCCTCTATGTCTACTTGTGATCTCTCTCTCTGTCAAATAAATAAAGTCTTTAAAAAAATAAGTAAAATAGATATTTTCAAGCTTTTGATTTTCTGCTTAAAAGAGAGAAAAAAGAGAGAAAAACTCATTTGGATATTTTATCCTTCTAGTTTCTTAGTGAATAAAGATATTTGCTGGATATCAACCAAGAGGGGCCATCCTTTCTCCTCCCCCTTCCTTACCCTTAAGAGATACGAAGCTGTGAAAATGAATTGCTTGCATACAGTAATACCACTTGAACTCCAGCAGAAGTCTTCATCCTTCCTGTATGGCATTCCTCAACCTCTGACCTGAGGCACCTGACACCTGTCTTCCTACAGTGCAGGCTAGGACTGGACAGGCTGGGGACGGGAAGCCTCATCTGTGGATGCTGGAGCACCTGTGCCTCCCCTGGGAGGCCGGCTGTACAGGTCTCACTGTGTCCCTGTGCGCTGAGGCTTTGAGGGTTGCAGGCAGGGGGCTGGCCTCCCTGACCAGCCGCACTTTGCTTGAGAAGGACCCTGGAGCTGTCTGATCCACTCATCTTCCAGGTATAAAAGCTTGGTGCTCCGAGGTGTTGAACAGTTTGTGCAAGGGTAGAGCTGGGACTACAATCCAAGTCTTTTTGAGCCTAGTCTGGTATTCTTTCTAGCGTACCTTGTTTTTATTTTGTTCTGTTTTTTTTTTTTTTTTTTTTTTTTTTTAAATTGCTTAAAGCTGCTCAGCCTGTAGGAACAAAAGTTTGTCCCTGAGCTAAAGAATTTGGAAAAAAAAAAAAACCAAAACTCCGAAAAGTCAAGTCTCCTATAAGTCCATCACTGAGAGTAGCTGAGTATACTTTATGCTAGGTTTTTAAAAAAGATTTTATTTATTTTTTGAGAGAGAGAGAGCTGGCATGAGCGGGGTGGGGTGGAGGGACAGTGGGAGAGGGAGAAGCAGGCTCCCTGCTGAGCCGGGAGCCTGATGCAGGACTTGATCCCAGGACCCTGAGATCATGACCTGAGCCGAAGGCAGACGCTTTACCTCCTTAGCTACCCCAGGACCCCCTTTCTGCTAGATTTTTAAATATATGTTAGTATAATCCAGCCTCTTACAGTAATATGTTTATTTCCTGGCATTTTGAAGATTTCAATGCCACAAACCCATTCTCAGCCTTATTTTTAAAGGTTACATAAAGTTACATGGGATGGAGTTGCTATGATACATATTCCCCCGT
This sequence comes from Taxidea taxus jeffersonii, assembly GCA_003697995.1. NCBI lineage: Eukaryota > Metazoa > Chordata > Mammalia > Carnivora > Mustelidae > Taxidea > Taxidea taxus. Next base: position 33,403 of record ML106962.1, read on the forward strand.
GTTGGGCATTTGCATTGGTTCCAGTTGTTCATAATTTTTCAAGATTGCAGGTAAGGCTGCAATGAATATTGTTGCGCCTTAAGTTTTGTCCTTTACTTCACATTAATTCTCAGGATGTATTCCCCTGAAATAGGATTTCTGAGGAAAGGTATGAATTTGAGGCTCTTGACCCATATGGCCAAATTGCTTCCTGGGCAACTTATTCCCATTCATACTTGGGCTGGAGCTCCTAAGTCCTGTGTGCGAGATCTTCATGATCACTTTGTGAGAAATTCGCCACAAATAAGAAAACCACAAGAAGAGAGAATAATGCTACTGTTTTGATATATGCTGTGATTTGGGTGGGCACCTCTTATCCCCGCCCCCCCCCCAGCCCAAGTCAATCCTCTTGATAATCAATGTGTATAATATAAACTCCTTACTACTTATATTATATACTTATTTTGTCAGTTGTCAGCCCATGTTAATGTTTGTTTACATGAGAATTAGAGTATCGGGCTAGGTCTTCTCGGGAGTCCAACAAACACAATTTGTACAGACTTAGTTCTTTGGGTCCTGAATTGAGGTGGTCTCGAAACCCACTGAGACAACTGTCCAGACACGTGGCCTGAGTATTTGCCCTTTCAGATATCCCTCCCCTCTATATTAGCCCGTAACAAGAAGATGCTCTCAACGAAACATTCATTTGTGGACTTTTGACATTTGTGACTATTTTTTTTCCAAAGATTTTATTTATTTATTTGACAGAGATCACAAATAGAGAGGCAGGCACGGCGGGGGGGGGCAGGTTCCCTGCTGAACAGAGAGCCCGATGTGGGGCTCAATCCCAGGACCCTGGGATCATGACCCTAGCCGAGGGCAGAGGCTTTAACCCACTGAGCCATCCAGGCACCCCCATTTATGACTGTTTTCTGAGCCCCAAATCAAAAGGTCATTTTTAATAAAAATCAGGATATGTAACTGAAAACTCAGGACATATGGCCATCTTAACTAATGGGTCCTGCCGCCTGTGGAGTTGTTTTGATGTAAACCCGTTTTTAAGGAATAGAGTATTTATTAATTTAATGATATTTAAGTTTTATCCTCTAGCTGTATTTTATGTGTGAGTGATATAGCTCAACCTTGTGATATCTATAAAACTAAAGGTTCTTTGAGTTATTTTAAATAATACATAATTAACTTTTAATGAAAATGTATCATTTCAATTCATATCAAATACTCAAGAAGAAAAACCTATAATAGTAGTAAAGCAGTTACTCAGATGAGATGAAGACTATGTTTGGGGCTCAAGAATCAGATAAAGTTTGATATAAATTCTTAAGGGGACATGGAGACTTTTTTGCTAAGTGTATTTATAAAGTTAATGAGATTGTGTCTTTTGAATCATTTTGTTTAGTTTTTAACTTATCATCTGGGAGTAGGTTGTGGAGAATTCCCCGTTAGTAAGACCATGTTGAATTGATGTTTCTTACAGATGGTTTTATTTCCTTTTCGTATTACTTGGATCATGGAACAAGTGTCTTGGAGAATCTGAGATACAAAGATGTGAGTTTCTCTCTGTAATAGAGAACGGATACTTTCAGTTTTAGCCGAGATGTTTTTCCTTTTCACTGTTGGCTGTGACTGTGTTGCAAAAAGCTTCTGTGCTGTTCTCCGTTCTCTGTTGGGACCCTATCTGCTCCTTGACTTTGTAGTGCTCCTGCCACCCTCCCAGCTGCCTTATTTCTCAGAGAAGCCCCGTCTTTCTTTTTTAGAAAATCTAAATGTATTTTCAATACACCATTGAACTCCCTGCCTTGTTGCCCTCTTCTCTGTATTTTGTACTTACAAAAGTCTTACAAAAAGGGATCTGTGTCAGCACAGGGAGGTGACCAGGTCTCCAAATTCCCTTTTTCTGTTTTTTTCTTTTCTGCCTTTCATGGCCCTTCATTAATCCAGGCAGCCTGGAAGCCATAGCTTTGACCCTCCTTGATGTTTTCCTCCTCTGTGTCCCCCTGGAATCTGGAAGGCATCTCTACTCACCACTCTCCCAGCCAACGGCAGCACCCCCTGTGAGTTGGAAGGAGAGGGCTCGACCACTGCCTCCTCTGTCCTTTTCTTATTGTCCAGAAGAGTCTTACGTGCTCTTCTCCAGGAAATCCCTGGCCTCTGCCAGCAGTCTGCCTGTGAATATTGGAGAGAAGTTGCCACTTTTTAAATACCAGTTGAGAAGTTCAAGGCTGATGTGGTTGTTACCGACTCCCAACGTGACAGGTATGGGCTGCTGATATTTTCAGTCACCTTTGACTCACTTATGCTGGCAGCGGTTGTAACACTGGAAAGGAATCCACACACAAGTTTGGCTGTAGTTGGAGTTAGCAAAAGCCATGGATTTAGAGACTGCCAGGCAGCCCTGGGAAACCCACAGGAAGGCAAGTTTTGTTCCTTCTTTCTGTCTCTGTTTTTGAGAGGATAGAAGTAATAAAAGGACACTAGTAATGACTAGCTTTGCAGGTCAGGTACCAACAGTTTATTCCTCTTGACAAGCCAGTGAGGGGTGGGGGAAACTGTACCCATTTTACAGATGATGAAGTAGAGACTCAAACTTAGAACTTGCTACTAAGTGAAGCTGGGACTCAAACCTAGCTTGATCTGAGGCCAGCTGCTGAAACGTATGCCCTTCTGACCTTCCAAGAAGCTGCGATATGCAGATCTCTTTTCTAAATTCTGTGCGCCTGGCAGGTGCTTTGTACATTCAAAACGAATATATATTTCTGGACCCCTTTAAAAGTTTCTCTCACAAAATATAAACAATTAAACAGTGATGCAAATAAAAAATAAAAGATACAAATAGAAAAATCTCTACTGTGTTCTTTCTCTTAGAGCATAAACCTCTGTACATATACATAATATAATTTGGGATGTTCCTAAAAACGGGATCATGCTGTTAACATAGAATATTCTGTATGGAGTGTTCTCTAGCATTTTGTTCAAGTATGGATATCATTTTAGGTCAGTTGCTTATATGGCAATAGGAGTTAAAATTTTAACAGTTTACAATATGGATGTATCGTGATTGAACCAGTCATTTTTTTTAAAAGATTTTATTTATTTATTTGACACAGAGAGAGAGATCACAAGTAGGCAGAGAGGCAGACAGAGAGAGAGGGGGAAGCAGGCTCCCTGCCGAGCAGAGAGCCCGACGCGGGATTCGATCCCAGAACCCTGAAATTATGACCTGAGCCGAAGGCAGAGGCTTTAACCCACTGAGCCACCCAGGCGCCCCTGAACCAGTCATCTTGTGTCCGCGAACAGTCTTGTTGCTTTGGGTTTGTTTGTTTTCCTGTGCTTTGTTTTGCTACTAAAACAGGATTACAGTAAATTCCCTTGTATATATATATAGATATCCATCCTTGTTTGTTTGCCGGTACCTTTGTTTCTGTGGAAAAGAACATTGCTATCTTTCTTCCGATTTTAATAAAAATATTACAGTGTTGTAAGTATTGGATATGCTTGTTAAGTTTTGGAAAATATAATTCATCTTTTTTAAGTTGTGTGTATCCGTTCGTGTTTTAATTTTTATTGAAAGAGGCTGACGGATTTTATTAAATGCCTTTGGGGCATGATGTAATTGAAAGCTTTTGCCTTTATTTTGTGGTGTAATAAATTACATTGATTAGATTTCCCAATACTGAATCATCTTTGCATTCCTGGAAGAAACCCGAATTTGTTACAGTGTGGTATTCTTTTGATATGTTGCTAAATTTGATTTGCTAATATTTTATTTAATTTTTATGACTCCAGCTTTGAGATGGGTCTGGATGTTTTTCCTTATTTGAGATCTATCCCATATTGATATTACGATTATGTTTTGAAAATGATTTAAGAGATACCTCATCATTTTCTAGAGTCTGGAAGCGTTTAACACAATATAGGAAATGGCTATTTCTTAAATATTAATGAAAAATCAACTGGACCACCTGGGTTTGGTATCTTCCCCCACTTTACCCTGAAATCTTTTAAAGCACATTCTTTAGTTTTCCAGGATAAATTAAAATTGTTCTGTTCAGTTCTTTTACCTTTTCTCTGGATTTTGATATTTTCTAATTGCTGGGGGAATTAGTTTACCTCAAATTGAAGTTTACTGCATAGAATTATACATAATATTGTTATAAATGTTTTTTGGTATTCCTTGTAATAACTTCTTCCTCATTACTCATGCATATTTTTGCTTTTATCCTTTTTTTCCTTAATCAAGCTTGTTAGAAGCTTATATATTTTATTTTCTTGAAAGAAGTGGGTGTATCAATTTCATATTCATCTTTAACCTTAATTTCAGTATTAATCTTTATTAATTCACTTTTACTGTTCTTTTTGACTTAGTTTTTATTAAGTTGAATGCCTATCTCATTTTCCTTTTAGTCTTAAAGTAAGGGCGTTTCAGGCTATCACCTTTCTTTGGGAATAGCTTTAGCTATGTACCTTTGGTTTTGGAGAATTAATCATTTTGTTATTTTCTAGATGGCTTGGAATTAAAATATTTGCCTTTTGATTCTGAGATTATTTCGAAGCACATCCCTAAATCTTGTGCTTCTTTTGATATTTTGTTATGATCTGTGATGTAGCTCTAAAATCTCTGTCTGAAGGGATTCATTAAAGTTTACTTGTGTCTAAGTACATGATCAATTTTTAATTGTTCCGTGGACATTGAAAAACCATATCCTCCGTAGAGCACAGAGCTTCATTTTTTTATACTGAGTGAATCAAACTTACTGATTATATTTTATTCAACTAGAGTCTCCAAATCCTTGTTTATCATTAACTATCAACTTGGATGGTAGGTTCAACTATCTTTTTTTAGAATTTTTGACTTGACTGTTTCTTACAGCTTTTGCTTAATGTGTTCACCTGCCATTCTGTTTGATGCATAAAGATCTATAATTCTTATAGTTGCCTCGGGTTGCATATTTGTCCTTATATAATATCTCTCTGTCCAGCTGATGGCCTTGAATTTTCTTTTGATTTCAGTATTGCCACCCTTACTGGCTTTTTATTTATACTTGCTTGATATACCTTTGTGCAGCTCTTCATTTGTAAACCTTGTCACTTTGTTTTGGGTAGGTTCCTTTTTGTTGTTGTCGTTAAACAGAGCTGGACTTTTAAAATCCAGTACTACAGTTTTGTCCTTTCATGGGGACATTTTGCTTTGTCCGTTTTGGTTGTAATCACTGAGACATGTTGCTTGATTGCTTTCACCTTACTCAGTGGTTGTCCCTTATTTTACTTTGTTTTGTGTTTCTCAGTCCCCGTGTTAATTGAACAGTTCCCTTGTTAACTTGTCCTCCAAGTTTCATATCTTTGGACTCATGAATTCCATCTTCTTATTCCTTACTCTTGAATTACTTTCATTTCTTCTTCTCCTTTTCCTTCTTCTTAAGATTTTATAGTTCAGTAATCTCTACATTCAACATGAGGCTTGAACTCACGACCCTAAAATCAAGAGTCACATGCTGGGGCACCTGGTTGGCTCAGTGGGTTAAAGCCTCTGCCTTCTGCTCAGGTCATGATCCCAGGGTCCTGGGATCAAGCCCCGCATCAGGCTTCTACTCAGCAGGGAGCCTGCTCCCCCCCCTCTCTCTGTCTTCTTCTCTGCCTCCTTGTGATCTCTGTCTGTCAAATAAATAAATAAAATCTTAAAAAAAAAAAAGTCATGTGCTCTTCCAGCTGAGCCGCCCTGGCACCCATGCATTTCTTCTCCTTCATCCTACAAAGTATTAATTTCATACTCTAGAGCAACAGATACTTTCTGTGAATTTTATTTTTTATTTTTAAATTTTTATTTTGTTGTGCTAACACTTTCCGTGAGATCTACCCTCTTAGCGAATTTTTAAGTATATCATGCAGTATGGTTGACTATAAGGACAGTGTTATATAGCAGATCTTCACAATTTATTCACCTCGCTTAATGGAGACTTTATGCTTTCCTGTTATTTTTTTTTTAGGTTTTTTAAATTGTTTTTTATTTTGAATCACAAAGTTGTTATGCTTCATTTGCATCTCCATGTATGTTCTCATTATTTTTCCGTTAAAATTCCCCTCTGTCTGATTGGTTTTACTTCTGTAGGTGCTACTTGAAGCTTGGCTTGGTCAGTCTCCCTGGGGCTCCTGTGTCCTTCTCAGCGGGTCGTGATTTTCTTTGCTTGCTTTTGGCTACCCTCAGGAGCCGTACAGCTTCCGGCTTGGTGTCTCAAAGGTAGTGGCAGGTGGTAGATAACAGCAGTGAGAAAAGAGATCCCCCGCTGCTACGGTGCTCTGTCCCCAGCCAGTTCTGGCCACCAGCTTGGAACAGCGCCACCTTCCCTTGAAGCCCCCTCCCTTGGGTTTCAGCTGGGTCAGTGGAATAAGCAGGATTGCCAGGCTTCTTCTCTTCCTATGGGCCCCTCAGCTACAAAGACCATGGAGAACCATGCCTGCTCTCTCTCCTGCAGATACCAGGGACCCCAGAGCCTCCGAAGTCCCCACCACCTGCAAGCTTTTTAGATAGTTGTCCTTGCTCCTTCCAAGAGTGGACTGGGAAGGGAGGTAGGATCAGGAGCATTCACTTAGGCCACCATCTTCCCCATAACATCTTCCCCATAAAGAATGTGTTAGAGGGGCACCTGGGTGGCTCAGTGGGTTAAGCCTCTGCCTTCAGCTCGGGTCATGATCCCAGGGTCCTGGGATTGAGCCCCGCATCGGGCTCTCTGCTCAGTGGGGAGCCTGCTTTCCCCACTTTCGCTGCCTGCCTCTGCCTACTTGTGATCTCTCTCTTGGTCAAATAAATAAATAAAATCTTAAAAAAAAGAAAGAATGTGTTAGAGTAGATTTTTACTTGCTGTGTTTTGGGATGGAAGTAGGAAAGAGATGTGCACTCGGAAACACTTTTCAGAACAAGGATGCATCCGTGGAGCAGGATCGCCTTAATTTAATTGTGGAAATTAGGAAAATTCCTTAAATGAAACACAATGCAGAGTATGGTTCTGTTACCAAAAGGACTCTACTTCTTCCCCTTCTTCCCCAGCCCCAGTATCTTCTCACCTCCATCACTCGATTCAGAGAATAATACATCCTAGCAATGGAATAGTCTTTGTTAATAACATTAATTATATGACCGAAGGGTGTAGACACACACACACACACACACACACACACACACACACACCCCGCGCGCGCACACACACAGGGAAAGGTGGCATTGCTTCTCTTCACAGCTGAAAACCTTGAGGCAAAATGCCTAACCAGCTTGGCCCAAATTTGAGAGTGTTAGTATCGGCATCTCTGTGCAGGTGTTTATGGCTCATATTCACGAGCTATTTATAGAAAGTGGCTTTGGGCACCCCAGGATGGACTGCAGCATTAGGTTAAAATTACATGTGCTTATTCTTCATCTTCATGCCAGTCTTGTCTTTGGAATTAAATGTGTTTCCCCATTTTTCAGTATCTTTGGATTTAAGCGCCCAAGTACCGGCACGGTTTGGTCCGATGTTGGTGGGATGACATGGGAAATACCTTCCCTTGCATCCCAGAAGAAGGGCCTCCTCTGTGGTGTGTTGGATGAACTCCTGTTATTGCAGAGGTGCTACAGAAAGAGTTACACGTCCTTGCAAAATTGGCAACACAAGCAAGAACCTGGAAATTGTTGCTATGCATGTAGCTCAGATTACTTAACCCCTTCCATACTGAATTTTTTTAAACTTTTTTTTTTTTTTATCTTTATGTCTGGTGGGGGTCTGGGGATATATGTCAGGTCAAGTTGAATATTTTCAAGTTGTCTTTTTTTGCATTCCTTGGGTACATATTCTGTTTAGAATATCTGTGTGTATCAGACCTATGTGTTCAAGTTTGTGAACACGGGTGTCTGCGCTTGCCGTGTGAAGCTCAACCATGGTGTCACTTGTGAGGTTCATTAAAGCTGCTAAGCTTTTCACATCTCCGATGGGTCAGCCGCCTGTCACACTGCCCTTCAAGACTCGCTTCCTGTCTCCGTCCACCAGTATTTGCAGATGGGGCCGCTGCCTTCGCTGCCACTTTCGCCTGGTTAGTGCAAGAGAACACCATCATTTTTCTCTTTTTTAATGAAGCAGTAAGGTCCGTTTACATAGTGATAAATAAAGTAATTACCGCAGCAATGGCATTCTGCCTAAGTCATCTTGAAAACTGAATGCAATATCTTTTTAATAGCCCCATAATGGTCTCTTGAAGTGTTACAGATTTTTATAACGATAGCTGTAATACAAGTGCCATTATTTACTGTGAGACGCGAACACTTTGACCATTTACGCGGGTCCTTGTGCGCCTCCAGCCGAGCTGAGCTCGTGTCAGCGTGGACGTGTGCAAGCCGGCTTCTGCAGTGGGCGTCTGCAGGGTCGCCCTTGGACGAGCAGGGAGGCCAGCGCATCTCCAGCTGGTGATGCCTGCAGTGTGTCGTCTCCAGCCCTCCACTGCCATGCAGGAGGTTTTAGGATCTCTTCTTTTTTTTGGCAAGATGGGAGATTCTGTTCTTGGGAACTCCCAGTCTCTGCCCGGCGTGGAGGGTGTTATGTAAGAAGTTGTGTTTCTTTGGTTTCCTGGTGATGACCCATCATTTGAGACAGGCCAAATAGAGTGATGAGAAGTGGGAGGAGACTGTTGCTCAACTCTTCTCTTGGCTGGTATCATTGGCTTTTTGATTTCTAATTTATTAAAACACTTTAAAGTGACTTACACTCTGAACAGGCTCTTCATGCCAAATGTCAAATAAACTAGAGATAAGTTTAGCATAGAGTCAAGCTATCCTCTTGGTGAAGTCTAGGTCCAGGTGCCATCTGGCCAGTGGCTGGGGGACCAGCTGTACTGCGGGGATTCAGCAGCTCTGTGTTCAAGGCAGCCCTAGCTCTGAGTTCCAGAATGTTCTCCCACGGGCATGTCTGCAAGGGTGCAGCAGAACACTTGGGTGTTTGCACATCTGTTATGGACTGTCCTTGGCTCAGATGCCTTGAGGTCTCATGGAGACATGCCATCGTCACCCATGGGAATCAGGGTGCTCTGTCACTGTGTAGCTTTCCAGTTTCTGCTGGGTCCCAGATCAGTTTCAGGGACCGAGTCAGGAAGGAGGAAGAGCACATTCCAGGGCCACATGGGTGGCAGGGGGTGGGGGGGCTACGAAGCCTCTTAAAGAGGCAGGAAGGGGAATGGATATGGAGGGAAGAACATCCAGAGCAGGTAAGGAAATGACTTCCTCTAACATTTCACAGAGAGGGACTCAGCGAGGGGTGAAGCCCTCAGGACTTGATTCCAGACCTTATCTGAGACCAGCCAGGGTGCGTTGGCCAGAGCCAAGGGTACGGAGGTCAGACATGCCCTTGTCCTGCATACAGCTCTGTGGGGACTTGTCCTTTCTGCTGGGCTTTGAGGCAGACGCTCGAGTGGCCTTTACACCCAATAATCCCTCACCCCTCTGACCCAAGCATGAGCCATTGTTCTTTCCAGAAAAGCCTTCTATGGGTATCTCCATATCCTTCCTTTCTTTCAGGTCCCCTTGCATCCCTAACTCCTTAGGATGGAATATATATTGGTAGATCCACTCCTGTAACATTTATTAGATACCTGTCATACGCCAGTCCCCATGCTCTGCGTGGGCAGGGGTGGTGCCGTGATGAGCTCACCCTTGTTCCTGCTTTCAGGAAGCTTAACCCACTGAGCCACCCAGGCGCCCCTATTCTTTACCTGTTTTATTAGCCAGTCTTGCCTTCCTGACATTTATTCCCAGTTTCAGAGCATGGGTGATGTGTACGGCTGGCTTTCCATATGGGGACTACAGTGCATTGTCCCACTTCTATCAATGATGCAGCTGGCTTGGTCCGATGACAGCAGTCACTCTTGCACATGTACAGTGACTATGACACTGGTGTCAAGAAATGGAAGCACATATAAGAAACTACTGAAAAGAGTTATTTCCTAAACATGTACTTATTGATAGCATTTTGGTTTTCAAACTGTGTGAATACCTAGTACAAAAAAAAAAAGTTATAAATTAAAAAAAAATGCATCTTTCAAAAATGCATTCCCATCCAAAGGTTAATTTCTCTGTTTGGGAGATCACATGCGTTCAGATATTTTTAAATTTAAAGTTTAAATTTAAAGCTAAATTTGAAAGAAAAAGTAAACACTTTTGAGGAAATGAAAACCACTGTAATGTTCAAAATGGGGTTTTGAGAAGCTTTTCTTATTTACTGTGGACATCTTCTATGTATCAGCTTACATAGTCTTATTTACTTATTTCTTATTTACTGTGGACATCTTCTATGTATCAGCTTACATAGTCTGGCCAGGGAGATAGTTTTTCATTCTAACTTGATTTTTCTCAATGTATTTAGATTCTTCCCCCTTCTGTTTTGTTAATTTGGAGTGTTGTACCCTAGCCTGTGAATTAGGGGTCACAAACAAATCTTGGAAAGCAAGGAAACTTTCCATCCCCAGGCCCTGTTTGTTTTCTTTGTTTTTAGCACAGTTGACATTGTATAACTAACATGGCTGGGATTCTTGTTTGGGATTTTTTTTTTTTTTTTTAAAGAACAAAGCCTTGTGTCCATTGTCATCCTGGCGTGAAGCAGGTGGCCTGCCCCTGACCCCCACCCACCTTTCCCCTATTTGTGAAGCATTCTAAAGCTTGTTAATGGTTCTGACCCTGAGACTGGTATGAGTCCCCTTTAGAAACCTCTCGATCTTAGTATCATCCAAAGATCATCCAAGTCGTAACCTTAAATCCTGGCACAGAGTCTCTTGTTAAAGCTGGAGTGAGTGGTTTAACCTCTTTTATGCTTTTGTTTTGAATGCTTGGGCCAAAGAGTCCCTTAGAGGCCACCTGACTAGGTGAGGACCGTTGACTTTCCTCTGCAGGTGGTTGGTCAGATCTGTGTACCTGTAAGTGGCATACAAGGCTTTTATTATTATTATGTTTTTTGGTAACAGCTTTATCAAGATACTATTCACATACCATATAATTCACCCATTTAAAGTGTATAATTCAGTGGCTGTTAGTATATTTAGAATCATACAACTCTCAGCACAACCGAGTTTTTTAGGGTGCCCAGTGCGATGATTTAATACATGTATACATGGTGAAATGGTGGCCACGGTTGAGTTAATGAATGCATCCATCACCACACATTGTCACTGTTCCTGTGTGTATATTGAGAACACTTCACATCTAACTTTTATGCAAATTTCAAGTATGTGATATAGTATTAACTATAGTCACCGTGCCGTACATTAGGCCCTAATAGTGTATTCACCTTATAATTGAAAGTTTGTACCTTTTGAGCAGACTTTCCCCTTTTCCTGACTCCCAGCCTCTGGCAACCACCTTTCTACCCTCTGGTTGTACAGGCTC
>ML106962.1:49791-85666 GCA_003697995.1 Taxidea taxus jeffersonii
ACAGCGAGTGCATTATCTCTCTCCGTCTTTCTCCCTCTCAGAAATCAGTCACGCCAGCACTTCCTAGAGATGGTTAGGATGCGTCTGAACAGTAGAAGTGAGAGCACTTTAAACAGATGATCTCTAACAGTTACGAGGTAACTTGTATTTCTATAGTTCAAGCTGACCTTACGTTAATTTAGAATAACTAAATTCTTTACAGTCGTGTAGCATTGCAGAAAAAATTCTCCAGGATCTCACAGCTCAGTTCTCAGCCAATACGTATTGGGGACCAGCCGTGCACCTGACATCACCCCCAGAGACCATCTTCCAGATGTTACACGGTCCAGCGGGGGGAGACGACTTTTGGGACAAGTCTGTGAACTGGACTGGGGCAGGGGGAAGAGCAGAGCCCCGGGCAGGGTACAGGTCTGGGAGCTGCACGTGGAGGGAGTGAGGCTGGGCCACAGGTGGGCACAGGGTCATGCAAGCATCCTGCATTCTTCTGACATGTGGGTACCACAGAAGCATTTTCCACTGAACCAGAATTCCCCCAGTTCATTACTTCTGAGGCTTAAATAAATTCAGTACTAATAAGCTGACCAGCACCCAAGTGAGGAGCTGAATTCCACCAGGCTTTCCAAATCCCTGGAAATCTTTGTACCCTCCCACCAAACTGCAGATTGTGAAACCACACTTCTTTCAATTCCCACACCCACTTTTCCTCACTTTTCTGCATAGTGTGCTTATGTACTTCAGCAAAATAAGGACAAAGTGGGTGTTCTGAAAATTTCAGTATTCTGAATAGTTAATGATGGGCTCTTTAATCTGTTGAAAGATAATCATTCTATTCTATACTTCAAGGATCATTCTTTTTGTGGTGGTGGTTTTCTTTTTTTTTTTTAAGGGTCATTCTTAATATAGCTCAAGGTACATTCTTTTTTTTTAAGTTTTATTTATTTACGTGATCGCTATACCCAGAGTGGGACTTGAACTCATAACTCTGAGATCAGATTAGATGCTCTACCAATTGAGCCAGGCAGGCACTCTATCTTAAGATATACTCTTTTTTTTTTTTTTTAAATTTATTTGTTAGAGAGAGAGAGAGCGAGCACAGGCAGACAGACAGGCAGGCAGAGGCAGAGGGAGAAGCAGGCTCCCTGCCGAGCAAGGAGCCCGATGTGGGACTCGATCCCAGGACGCTGGGATCATGACCTGAGCCGAAGGCAGCTGCTTAACCAACTGAGCCACCCAGGCGTCCCAAGATATACTCTTAATACATCTGCAGAATTTGAGTAGTTGGTGACTGAATTATTCATTTCTTGATCATATAACTCTCTGTGGGTCCTCAAGGACCCATCTTGATATGCCTGTGTCCACTTTTTAGTCCACTTAAAAAATTTTTCACAATGTCAACCTTTGCTGAAGTTGATGCAGTTCCTGTGGGTGGTAGGAAACAGGCCTACTGATTTATTCTAAATTATTTTGTCATGATCATCTTATACCTATAATTCTGTATTGAATTAATTTGTTTATTAAACTTTCTGTGAAAATAGCAATAGGAGATTACTTAAGCAAGTAACAAATGGATAATTCTGTTTGTAGAAGAACTCTTAACACATCCAGACAGCCGCATCATCTGGCACTGTGTGATGTCGGAATGGGCTTCCCCCAGGGATGCCCTCAACCCCGAGTCCTCCCCAGTTAGTTGGCTACCCTCCCAGTGGTGCTCTCTGAGCTCTTAGAAACCCAGACAGGTGTTTTGGAGGGGTCACTGGGGATCATTAATTTTCCCATCTGTATTTGTTTTGTGTTCTCTGGATCATTCTTTGGCAATAGCTCATTTTTACATGCAGGCATTAGGTGCTTCATGTAATCTCTTGATAAGCATACTGGGGTGAATGATCTCAATAGTGTTATTTTGAACAACTCTGATGGATGAAATCTTCGCTGAGCATGGATTTTTTTTGTTCCATTTTTCTCTTCCAGGGAGCTGTAATTCCGTGTCGCGGCCTTGTCTGGGAGTGCCGCTCTTGCCAGGATTGCTATAGCCATGCAGTAGGAAAGGGTGCCTTGGTCCATGAGACAGAACCACCATTATCTGGTTGGATGGGTTTGTGTTGTCTCCTACCTCACCACAAAACTTAGAAAAATTGGGACCGAAAGTGAGGTCATTTTTCCCCTCTAAAAGCTGCTGGAAGATAAACGTGTAGTGGAAAAGTTTTATAAATGTTTCCCATAACCCAGGAGATAGTTTGTTGTCGGAATTCAACAGTTTGCAAGTGCAAGGATCTTGGAGGTAGGTTTTTACCAAGATAAATGTTTTTAGACATGATGGAATTTAATGGATTAAAACATATGGTTCTTACTTAAAATAGGATGAAGAGGGGTAGTGAATGCGAACGGAACTTTCCATCTGAAACCATTTGGTTTCGCCTAGGCAGCCGGCATCCCTGGCTGGTTGGGGAAGCCACCTCCGGGAGGGCGCGGTTGATCGGGAAGAGGCGAGCACTGTGCCCATCCTGTCTCCCAAGTCAGATCCTTAGCATTGTTTGAATATTTGTGTGTTTGTGTGGGGGTGATGTTTTCCTGAGAATGTTGCTAAACCATAGAAATTCCCGGAGTTCCTCAGTCTGCAGACTGTAGCCGAGTAGTGTGTGCCTTTTAGCAATGAGGTAGAAATTCAGGTTGACGGAAAAGACAAACTTTTGTTAGAGAAACGAAACTGCTGGAGGAGATGGTGGCCCCTTTGTCCCCCTGGTTGCCCAGTGAAAACCCACAGCTTCTCTTCTCATACATACCAACCTTGGGGCCTGCGATGTCTCCTGATACCTTCAGCCGCACTGAGATGATGATGATTTTTTTTTTTTTTTAGTAACTTTGATTTCAGTCAATAGGTAGTCTCTCCAAAGAAAATATTCATCAGATGCCCTTTCTACATTGTGGTATTGTGCCAGAAAAAATCAGATTTTTTTTTTTTAAAGTAGGCTACATGTCCAGTGTAGAGCCCAACGTGGGGCTTGAACTCATGACCCTGAGATCAAGACCTGAACTGAGATTGAGAGTCGGACGCTCAACCAACTGAGCCCCCCAGGCACCCTCAGAGGTCTCAGATTTAAAAGGAAAGAGTGCCACAATTCTGGCCCCTCAGAGCTTACCTATTAATAAATTTAGTGGAAAATGTGAATCTGCTTTGATATCTGTTGCAAAAAATAGTTTATTTGATGTCACCGTTGTTTTAGCTCCTTTGACACAGATCTCTATATCAAAAGAATCAGCCACAGTTTTAAGTGTGTAAATACATATTCGGCTTAGTTTTGTGAAAAATGTGAAACAAAGAATTCCTATTTTCGTTGGGAGCGAGCAGTGTCCAGAAGTAGCCCATCTTTGCGCTCACGGTGCGTGTCTCCTGACTGGTCCATGAAGGGATGCACTGTGCGTCGTGTTGTTTAAATCACTTCAAGCTTTTATAAGTGTTGCCAGATCTGCCTATTTTTGCTCTGACAAGTACAGGGTGTCAGAAAATGAATGGAAGCGAATTCTTATTCTCACCTTTTCTGCTGACTTCCTTCTGTTCTTTTTCTGGGAAGAGTCCGGGAGCCGTATGCCCAGGAGTGCTCCTGGGAGCCTTTGAAGCCCTCCCTCTAGCAACAGGTGCTGCATCAGCGAATGGGGAGGGTAGGAAGATGCCCTGGTGTCAGCCCTTCCTTCTGCACTTGGAAGAAATAGATCAGAACCTCTCAGATGCTCTCAGGATCCCAGAGTGTTGTGCTACTAAGAATTAACACTGAAGTCCAAATTGAATAAGAAATAATTCTTTATTGATTGCTGGCGTTTGTGGAAAAGGTTTAATTAGATCAGAAGACGAAGGGGGCTTATTGGCACTTTTGTTAGACATTGTTGACATGGTTATTTTCTCAGTCTCATTTTGTTTGGGAGTTTATGATTCTCTCCCACGTTCCTGCAAGTAGCCAGCCACACAACTTTGATGCTCGGAAGCCATTGCTGTGGGTTTTTGTTGTTGTTGTTTTGTTTATTTGTTTGTTTTTAACTTACATATCATGGCACCTAAGCCAAGGGGTTTCCAGGCAAAATTTCTGTACAGTGGGAGCTGAGGTTGTCCTTCTCCTTCCTTCGTGGGCTATGCCTATGTGTTGTCTCAGCTTTGCTTGGGTCTTTGGGTTCATTCCTTGTTCTCTGGAGATCTCTGGATGTTAAGTGGCCATTAGATACCTCTCAAGTCCCTTGCCTCCAAGAGCTACCCTGGTTCTGCACCCTGGTGAGCATCTAAATTGGAATTCGTCTATGATGTGGAATCCTGGATCGCCACCATGTCACTGTGACTTCCAAATCTGGAGGTGGTAATGAGAGCCCTCAGGCTGACCCAGTGACCCTCTGTTAGGAGTCACAAGTTGGGGAAAGAGATGGGTTGGGCATACATTTTTACCCTGAAGACCTTTGAACTGGGGAGGTGAGAGGCACAGCTTCAGAGTATGGGGAGCCCGTGAGCCCCTCAGTAGGGATCAAAACCGATATGCATTTTTCTGGGCAAGAGGGTCTCTAAATCATCACTTAACTCTCAAAGAGCTTTCTGCCCACTAAATGTGTAGAAATCCCCAGTGAAGAAGAGGGCCCTGGTGCTGGCTTATTAGTCTGCATAGCTGTGTTTGAGTGGCTCAGGTTGGAGAATGACTTCAACCCATGGATGAAGCTCTGAGTGGGGACCATTGGTGGGGGTTGGGCTTGGACCTGATGGGACCCTCTGAGTGGGGGAGTTGGTGGTCGCCTTGCTGTTTCTGTGTACCCCAACCCTCTCTACAACCTTAATCCACATGCCCGGGATGGAGATCGGAAAGCTCACTTGCATGTAGACCCTGCTGTTCTTTTTCTAACACGTGGTGGGGCAGCTGACATGCAGTTTTTTGGAGAAAAATGTAAGTTAGGATTTGTGGGTTCCTTTTCCCGTACGCTGCTTCCAATCCCCCTCCCCTCTGTTTGCCCATCTATCCCTCTTCCTCCTTTTCCTTACTATCTGGTGTTTCCTAGGGGTTCCCTGATTCCTCTGATGGGAGTGAACTCTTGTACAGGTGTATGTGCTTACACAGGCATGTGTGTTCGCCAAGGAGGAGGGACAAGGCCGTGGCTTTGACCAGTAAGCTATGTTTCATATGGAGCGATACCCAGGAGACAGTGTTGTGGAAGGTGAGGGCATTGATTATGCCAGAATCTGCCTGCAGAGCAGAGATCTCTGGTGAGCCCCACAGGCATCTTGGAGAGAACAGATCTCCCAATGGGTCTTAGGTTTCCCTGCAGGAGCTCATCTGTGAACAGTTAGTGTGCAAGAGATAAAGTTTTTGTTTCAGAGTGAACATTTTCAGTGATAAGGGAGAGGAAAAATTTTAAGGGCAGGCTTAAGTTGGCATTATTTGGTTATCGGCAATTGTTTACAAAGCCCGAAGTATCCCTTGTTTACCAGTAGCTTGCTTATGAGGTTACTGAGACTCAAGCTTACTTTCCCTCTCTCCCTTCCTTCCTGTCTCCCATCCTTCTCCTTTTTCCTCCACCCTGCCTACAATTTTAAATTTAATTTAATTTATTTTTTTAAAGTAAACTCCCCCACTGTGTGGGCTCAAACTCACCACCCTGAGATCAAGAGTCACATGCGCCACCAACTAAGCCCGCCAGATCCCCTTGCAATTTTTTGGTTAAGTAGGCAGGAAGGCTTTTAGTATTTCAACAGCCTGGGAATAACTTAAATGTCTCCCCTCTAGTGGTGCGTTCATAGCCACTTAGGTGAAGAAAGACCTTTGCACAGCTGAGTTCTTAAAATGAGTACGTTGCTTATGTTCTTTATACACACACACCGAGGGCTTCTCCAGTGAGATCCCCAAACTGAATAAACAGAATTTCCATTGAACCAAAAGCATGATTTTTTCCCTTTAAGGTAGGACCCCATGACATCTGTGGAACAATTTGAAAATTTCTGAAAACATGAAACAGGTGTTAGATGATAAGTTTTCTTACTTAAAAAGTGTATGAGATAAATATTATACCCATTGCATTAAAAATTCCTAATGTGGATTTGTGACTATTTCTTTGTTGTTTTATTAATACTTTCTTGTCCCTGGAAAAAGGAACTTTTTGGAAGTGACTGATATTTTTGTTATACTTTTTTTTTTTTTTAAACTTTGGTCCAAAGGGGAGGAGGAATGTGGGATGGGAGTAGCACCCATGATCTGTAGTCACTTCTCCAGGGCAGATAAGTAAAGATCTTACCTACACTACCTTTCGATCACAAGACTGTGTTTGCTTTTGAGCTGGGGGGATGTGGAAGGGCAGTGGGGAGAGTCATTCCCCTTCTCCTTAGGGTGGGGTCATCATTACTACTCCCTGATTCAAATCACTGGTTAATATTTTTTTAAATATTATTTATTTATTTTAGAGAAAGAGAGAGAGAGAGCAAGAGTAGGAAGGGCAGATGGAGAGGGAGAGAGAGAATCTCAAGCAGACTCCATGCTGAACACAGAGTCCCATGTGGGGTTTGATCCTAGGACCCTGAGATAAAGACCTGAGCCAAAACCAAGAGTTAGACATTCAACTGACTGTACCACCCAGGTGCCCCAAACATTTAAGTTATAGAGACCATTTACATGTGTCTTTCTGCAATTGATTCCTGGTTATGATCCTTACCTCAGGCCACTGCTGGCCAAGTATAGACAAGAGAGTTAGAAAATCGTTTCCAGTGGGGAATTTTGAGCGTCTTCTTCCCTGGCTTCAGTGGCCAAATACTTCTCATTGTTGTCGTTGCCATGCTAGATAAGCAGTTCCTGTTTCAGAATGTCTCCACGCCCTCCCCCAGATGCATTCCCATCCAGAGAATGTTGGGGGCTGTACAAAACTCGGGGCTCAGACTGATGTCATTTGTTAAAAGATAAATATGGCTGCTGTTGGCTTGGAAGTTCAGTGTTATAAAAATACATGTAATTAGGGAAGATCAAAGCACCTGTGAACTCTTACTTGATCATAAGGGACAAAATCAGTACCCTAAGAGAAGTTCTGAAAAAGAGTGTAAGGTTGCACATCACTCCAGTTGGTGTGAAAGCCATCATGAAGGATGCCAGCCTGACGACAATGCCAGTGAGGAGACAGGACAGGGAGAATCACGGAAACGCAGAGTAGAAACCCAGAGCAAACTGTGCCTGAAACCCACCCTGTTCCTTTATGTTTCAATTTTGAGCAAATCCCCTTTATTTTATAATCAGTTTTAATCGATTCTTTTTATTCTTTGGAGTTGATTGCTGGTCAGTTGCCACAATTTGGCAATAGGTGAGGAACTAGGCTATGGGTTAGATGTAATACTGTGGTAAAAAGGAGAGGATCTTAAAAGTGGAGGGCCACTCATTCCAGTTTTCTGAGCCCTTCTTCAGCCCCGTTAAATCAGATTAAGTTCTTCTGTGCTTAGAAATGTTGCATATTAAGTCAGATTGGCTACAATACCATCTTGGATCCCTCATGATTCAGGCTGCAAAAGTGCATTCCCTGATCCAAGATACAATGCAGCAATTGAAAATTGAGAACATCTTGCACATTTCCCCACAAAAGGATTGAGAGATTCCTTTACCACTGATCGCAGAACTGGTGCATGTAGTCCCAGGCATGGGAATTGTAGAGCTTGATGATAGACTTTAGTTTTTAAATTGATAATTGTTTCTTCAAGAAGAAACGTAGACTTTTTTCAGCCTAAAACAGGAAGATAATTCGAACACCTGCCAGGACATAGATGAACCTGGAGGACATTATGCTAAGGGAAGTAAACGAGTCACAAAAGGACGAATAGTGTTTGATTCCACTTATATGAGGCACCTAGGGTAATCAGATTCATAGAGAGGAGAGTGGTGATTGCCAGGGGCTGGGGGAGGGGAACAGAGAGCTCGTGTTTAATAGACACAGAGGTTCGGTTTTACAAGGTGATGAAAAGAGTTCTGGAGATGAATGAATGATGATTGATGAGGGTTGCTCAACTATGTGAATGCACTTAATGCCAGTAAACTGTACACTTAAAAATGGTTGAGATGGTAAATTTTATGTATATTTCATCACAATTAACACAAGTTAATTTTTTTAAAACAGGAAGAAATGTACTAGTTGGTCATTGGCTCTTAGATCAGGGGATAGGAAGTAGGGTCTCACTTGCTTACTTTGTAGCTCAGGGAACTCGGGGCCAAGCTCACACACCAGCCAGGCAGCCCTGGGTGTGAGTTCTGGCTCCATTTTGGGGTTGTATGACTCTGAGTGCAATACTAAACTGTCTTAGCCCCAGATTCCTTATAAGGAAAATAGACTATTCTACTGTTTCTTGAGTTTGACATTTTATTTGAGATTCTATATGTAAGGGACGCTGTGCAGTCTTTGTCTGGCTTACTTAACATGATGACCCCCAGATTCATCCATGTTGCCATAAATGGCAGGATTTCCTTCTTTTTTATGCTCTAATAATATTCCATTATTATATGTGTGTGTGTGTGTGTACACACATCCATTCATTCATTAGTTGATACTTGGGTTGTTTCTGCCTCTTGTCTATTGCGGACAGTGCTGCAGCGAACACAAGAGTGTGGCTATCTCTTCGTGATAATGATTTCATTTCTTTTGGGTATACACCCAGAAGTGGGATTGCTGAAGCAGAAGGTGGTTCTGTTGTTAATTTTTGAGGAGCCTGGGTACTGTTTTCCAGGTGTCTGCACCGATTTGCATTCCACCCACTGTGCATGTGATTTTCCTTTTCCCCACATCCTCACAACACTTACCGTCCTCTGTCCTTTGGATCCTAGCCATTTGGACAGGTGTGAGGGGATGATGTCTCCTTGTGGCTTTGATTTGCGTGGCCCTGACGGTCAGCCAGCAGGGAGGGCATCCATATTTTTAAAGCTCCCAGGAGAGTACCACGTGCAAACAAGTTCAGAGACCGCTGATCTCAACAGGTGTGGGACTCCTGTCATGGCTTCCATCATGGTCAAGCCACCTATGGCCTGTCACAAGGTCCCACTTGTGGAGGAGCCCTTGGGGTAGGGTCTTCTGCCCCCGGCTCCGAGGCTACGAGCAGAGGCTAGGCCACAGATCAGCAGCTGAAGGATCCTTGCCCTATGCGTGGTTGTGGGATCGGAATCCCCAGGGGGCTTGTTAAAAATCACCTGACTGGCCCTACCTTCACGGCTTCTGACTCAGCAGGTCTTCTAACAAGTTCTCCCATGACCCCTCTGCCACGGGTCCTGGAGCGCACTTTGAGAATCGCTGGCCTGTTGAGCAGATCTGCAAATTAGGGAGGTGTGTTGTGGAGGGAAGGATGCCCCGGAGGGTTGAGAGAGTATTTGCTTAAACACACTGCCAACCATTTGCCAAGTACACAGCCTTCTTTCTGGCTTTAATCATACATAGGCTTTCTCAATCACACGTAATTACACTTCCTTTAAGCAACTTTTGACCGACTTGGGTTTTCTCTTTGCGGTGATTTTCCTTAAACTCCTGAAGGGAGGGCGGGAGGGGCAGGAGAGATTGTATTTCTTTCTTTCTTTTTTTAAAGGCTTATTAGTTATTAGCAGAGCTGCCTTCTAACTACTTGACTCTGAAGCATGACTGTAAATGCCTCTTCAGCTGCCTGCCCCCATCCCCAAGCCCCTTGCCCCAGGTTGGGTTGAGTCTGGGACTCTGAATAGGTATGGTCTGGTCACCTGTTATCAGGGCTGATCCGCCCTGACCTCCTTCTACTCACCTGAGGCCACATTCAGGAGCAGGACCCCGTCTGTCTCCTCACAGGCAAGTTTTCCAAGCAGTGGTTTGGTCAGTTCCTGGAGGTTACTCCACAGATAACCCTGCAACGGGAAGCACATCTTGATCGCCCGTGACCTTGAATGGTCCTTCTGGTGGGGTGGCTGGACTTGTGCTCTTGTCACCTCAGGTATGTGTCAAGCCTGCCGTTGTTTCCACACTGGATACAGGTGCTTAGGAAAATTCCTTACCGAAGGGCTTTTGGGATTTACAAGTTCTTGCTGTTTCTGTGACCTTGTGTGGTTTCTGGTTTCACAGAAGGCTTTGTTTCTTGGTTCTTGCCGCTGCGTTCAGCCCTGCCCTGTAATCCCCGGGCGCCAGGGAGGGCTGCGGTCTGCTTCCCGGGGTATGCTTAGATGCCGTGTCAGCCCACGTGTGTCACCGCAGCGGGTGGGGGGCGGGGGGGGCGGAGTGCAGGGGTTTCGGAAGCAAACTCAATGCTTAATCACGGCCTGCGTTTGAATTTTACACTTGTCCCAAATGTGGCCGTTCCTTTGAGCTGCTTGGTGTGGTTTGTTTTCAGTGGGCCATCCCTTAATCCACATGACCCTGGCACTTGGTAGAGGAGATGCATATGATTTGCAGGTTTAAAGTATAGGCACTGTTAGGTATAACCTCCCAAAGTGGGAGGAACTTGCCTTCAATTCATTTCAGGGTCTGGGAGTTTGGGGGAATGGTGGGAAGGTGGGACACAGGGGACAGCCTTAAGAAATGAAGTGTTGGCCAAGGACTTAGCCTTCTGGCCTGTATCAGGAAGCTAGTGTCCTGTCCGAGGAAGGAATGGTGATGAAAGGGGAATCTCAAGGGTGCAGGTTGCTCTGGCCTCTCAGACTGCCGTCGGTGGTAAAGCAGCTGAGGAGTGATATCCACTGAGGGGGCTGGCCAAAGTCATGGCAGACACCATGGCCGTCCCAGCGGTGAGGCAAGGGCAAGCACATCCTGACAGCTCATGGAGAGACTGGCATTTTAGCCTAACGGAAAGAGAAGAACATAGATGGGAGACAGAGCTGCAGGATGTCTCCCTGTAGGTGGAAAGACATAGCTTGGAGCTGTTGCATTATTTTTCTGAAAAGTAGCGTAAGTTCGCTGTTAGGGTCCACGTGGAGGTTGTTACAGTAGGGTATAGGTGGACAGACTGGGAAATAGGGGAGAGGAGAACAGACCTTGTAGTATAAAGACCTGTAGATGCTATTATCCTCATTTCGGTCTGTGAGTGGGCTGGGGATGGGAGGGCTGTTTTTGTTTATTGAGCACCTGCTATGTGGCAGGTGGAGTATTCTGCAGAGACAAAGCAGAGCTTAAGAAGATCGGGTTCTGGACTGGTCTGTGGGAGGCAGATGGAGCAGAAACGGGTGATTATACCCCTGAACTGTGAACACAAGCGGGGACCAGGGGCCAGCATGACCAGCTCTGCCTGCAGGCCCTTGAAGAGAGGCATCCACCAGTGGCCCTTGCTCCCCAAGCCATGCTATATGACCTCGAGTTATCTTAGCTCCCAGGGGAAACAGAAGCCGTAAGACTTGGTGATGTTGATTTGATTTCAGTTTTATTATTTGGAAGACCGAGAGTGGCTGGATACCTTCTGCTCCTTTCTCACAATCCTTGACACTCAGCTATGGACTTGGTTTCTTAATCTACAGTCCCTCATTTTATTATGCATTATTTGTGACCCGAATTCCTATTGACAGTCATCTGGTCCCACCCCTCCACTTCACAGGTGAGGAGACTGAGACCCAGACAGGGACTGGGATTTACGCTGAGCCAAATAGTGCAGAAGCCCAGTGGGCACAGAGGCTTTCAGACTCTCTAGTCCATAGGCTCCTTGACAACAGGAAGGACACCTTCCAAGGGAGGAGAGTGGGGATAGCCCCGGTCTGGGTGGACACGCACTGGTCTTTGGCCAAGTGACTCTGGCCAGCTCTGGCCAGCTCCCCTGGACCCCTGAATCTGCTCCTTTCGGCAGCATAAGCAAATGAGGCCGTTGCCTTCTGAATAACTACTTCCTTGCATATCTGTGCTACATGGAGCCACCTTCCCAGGGACCGAGCAACAGCCTTGTAGTGGCCCCACAGTGGGCGCTCCCAGAGCCCTGTGTTGGATCCCTGGTGGTGACCTTTTCTGCGTGATTTCCATTGACTGATCATCCAGGGACTAGCATCTCTCTAAGCTACCACGTGGGCAGCTCTCTGTCTTTCGAAAACAATGGAAAAACCCACCAGCAGCCCCAAACCAGCTGTCTTTCTGCTGATGAATAGATAGCAAACCATGAGGAGCAGAAGAGTAGTGTTGTGTAAGTGCTCCGGGAGTGCATAATACATTTCAAATAAGATTAAAAATTATGTATTATTCTTACGTACTAGCATCACTGTCAGATAATTGAGCACAACAGCGTTCAGCGCCGTGTGCTAGGTACGAAGTAGTAACATCAATTCAGTGTTCGGTACATCCACTTTGTTCAAGAACAATGTATTCAAGGTCAGTGTATTTTGGCTGTGCTACAGGGTTCTGGAAATTCCCAGGAGAATAAGTTTTTTGTCTGTTATGTAATCCAGCACAAGTGAATGTGTGGAAGCACCCCGCGTTTAGTAATGACTTGTAAAACACAATTGATTCTAAAATTTCACTTCTTAGAATTTGGACTGATTAAAAAAAAAATACCTCTTAAGGTTTAGGGTAGATTTTGCTTATTTTATTTCAGCCCCTCAAGAAGTAGTTACAAAGGACTGCTGTATGCTACGTCCCAGCACTTCCAAAATACTAGTTTATTTAATCCTCAACCTCGTTAGGTAAATTACCTCTGTGCCCATTTTATAGGTGAGGAAACCGAGCCACACAGAGGCTAAAGTAAGTTGCTCAAGTGGCACAACTTGTTAGAGATCTTGACTACTTTTTAAGCTCCGGATAACCAGTGTGAAGTTCTATCCTCTCCAGTGACACATCTCGGAATCTTTCCTGAGGCACAACTCTCACTAAAAGACACCAGCCCTTTCTCTGGGAGTCAGACGTGGTGGTAACATAGCAGCAAATGAGGTGGTCTTGTTTAGGGAAGAGGACGACCTTCACGGGAGGGAGGGCTAGGGCTACAGCAACTCTGGGACCACAGCCTTCCCTCCAGTAGAGGGAACACGTGAGCGGGCTGCCTGTCCTGGATGTGCGGGCAGAACAGAGGTGAAGATGGACAGAGCGAACCCAAGCAAAGAAAGGTTGGAGATGAGTTAATGAGCAGTGGAATTTTCCTGCCAGGCCTCTGTGGGCAAGTCTGCGTGGGGACCTGGAGTTCTGTGTTCTGTTGTGATCCTTAAAACGCTCACCAAGCTCTCTGGCTTGGGGAGGTCCTTGTGTTGTAGGGACCTTCAGGCAGCTTTATGGGGCTGTCACCTGGGGAGTCCTGCGCCGGAGGACAGCCTCTAGACGGGAGGTGCGGCGGGCTCAATGCAAAAGACACACCTCATTCACTTCATTACCATCTGTTCAAAGTTAGTGGCCAAGAATGGAGCCATAGGATGTTTTTCTCCGTGTAACAATAACAAGCATTCATGTTTACTGAATATCTCTTTCTGCTTGTCAGATGCTGTTCTAGGTGTTTTGCAATTTAATAAATCTGGACAATGTAAATTAATACAATAAATAAGACTATAAGGTGAATATGTAACCTACTTGATAGAACTCTTTTAAGTACCTTGAAGAGTTTCATAATTTCCTATTTACAGGTGAAATTAACATGCTAAGTACAAATCATTCCTCACTATTCACTCAGGAGCAGGTTAACTCCTGAAGGATCCCCTTAAGGTTTAGATGGATGACTTAATTGAATTGCTTAATATATTTGAAATTAATAACTGTGCGTTTCT
The DNA here is from genome assembly GCA_003697995.1 of Taxidea taxus jeffersonii. Taxonomy (NCBI): domain Eukaryota; kingdom Metazoa; phylum Chordata; class Mammalia; order Carnivora; family Mustelidae; genus Taxidea; species Taxidea taxus. Next base: position 63,447 of record ML106962.1, read on the forward strand.
TTTTAATTATATAATCTAGATAACAAGAAATAACTCTAATATGAAATATGCAGGACATATTTATGGAAAATCTGCATAATCTTACTGAGAAACACAGTAAAAGTAGATTGAAATAAAATGAAATGTCTTTTTTCCTAGATGGGGAGCTAGACTATTACCAATGGCACTCTTTCCCAATTGGATTTTTAATTTAAAAACCACTTTCTTGCTTCTGCAATTTGTTGGACCTTGATAAAGTGATTCTAAAATTTATCTTGAAGCTTCAGTAGATGAGGTGCATTTTTAAAATTTTTGGAAAAAAGGAGTAAATTGGGGTTGGGGCATGGAGGGGATTTGCCTGATGGCTTTTGTTAGAATTGAATGTCCCGGGACACCTGGGTGGCTCAGTTGGTTGAGCAGCTGCCTTCCGCTCAGGTCATGATTCCAGCGTCCTGGGATCGAGTCCCACATCCGGCTCCTTGCTCGGCAGGGAGCCTGCTTCTCCCTCTGCCTCTGCCTGCCACTCTGTCTGCCTGTGCTCACTCTCTCTCTCTCTAACAAAATAAATAAAATCTTAAAAAAAAAAAACCCTCTCTTTAAAAAAAAAAAGAATTGAATGTCTCCTCAAAATTACTAATGTTGCACTTCAGGTTACATTTAAAGCCATTAGAAGATTTTTACCTTTAAAAAAAAAAAGATTTATTTCCTTGAGAGAGAGAGCCCATGAGCAGGGGGGAGGGTCCTAAGCAGACTCCGAGCTCAGTCCCAGGACCTTGAGATCATGACCTGAGCCCAAAATCAAGAGTTGGATGCTTAACCGGCTGAGCCACCCAGGCACCCCAGATTTCACCTTTTAAGGAGCCCTGCCGAAAAACTGGTGAAGACTCTGGTAAGGACATGTAGAACCCAGTTTCTCTGTTTCAGCTTAGATTACTTAACCGGACTTTTGTAAGGTATACTTGGCTATATTTTTACTGTTTATCAAATCCTTTTTGAAGCAAAATAATGAGTTATTACATTTAATCTGCCTCGGTAAATTAATAAACCAGATGGTAGAGCAAATATTTAAACCGCTTGGAACTTTGCATCCCTTGAAGATTTTAACTCCTATTTGCATACGCACATCACGTGTGCCTCGTACGTGGAAGAACGCCCTGCGCTATCATTGTGTCACTGTATTGGGTCCCTTTCTAGTCTTTGTTGACTTGATGGATAATACGGACAACTTGGTGATATGGCAAAGGCATGGGAGACAAGGTCAGCATTTCTCAAACTCTGAGATTCATAGAGCATCTTTTCCTGCACTGGCCAAGTCAAAGGCTGTTTACTATATTCCCTTCCTGTGTCTGTTTTAACCAGCATTTTTCAAACCTCATTTAGCAAATAAGTTTCTTGTTACTATACACGATTCTTTGAAAGACTCAAGTTTTTGGCGTCCCTGATCTACTCACCTTTTAGAGAAGGAAGAGTTCAGTGACAGATTTGGATAAAAACTGGAATCTGTGAATTTGGGGGAGGATATTAGAGGAAGTAACTTTTTTTTTAACCCTGTTGAATTATGTGGAAAACATATCCCATTTTAGTCCCAATCCCACAGCTGATAGAAATCTAAATTTGTGTGTTGTGATTGATTGATTTTTTTTTATAATGAGAATACCTGTTTTTAAAAGATTTTATTTATTTGACAGAGAGAGACACAACGTGAAAGGGAACACAAGCAGGGGGAGTGGGAGAGGGAGAAGGAGGCCCCCTGCTGAGCAGGGAGCCCCATGTGGGGCTTGATCCCAGGACCCTGGGATCATGACCTGACCTGAAGGCAGATGCTTAATGACTGAGCCACCCAGGTGCCCCTATTCACAAATAACTTTTAAAATATTCTCTCATTTACATCACATATACACATGTTCTAATCTGTTGTCTTAAATTATAATATACAGTTTTAATGGGGTCATTCTTTGCATTAATCTTTACCTTTTTTCAGCTTAATAATGTACCTTGATTATTACTCACTGTCAGTGGGTGTGGATCTACCCTTTATTTTTAACCATTGCATCATGCTAGAATGATGGGCAGAAGTTCTTTAATCACTCGAAATTAGGCACCTAGGTTGTTTCCTGTATTACATAAACATGTCTTGTGTGTGCATTCTTTTGGTTTAAAACAGTCTTGTTTCTTCAGAGAGTTGCTCGGTAATTGGCTTGGCAATTCTTTAGTGCTAATCGCTGTGATCGCTTCTTTTTTTGAGTTCTTCCTTTAGCTTATTGTTTTCACAGCATATACTCCCAAGTTACTATAACAGAAACAGACCTTTTGCTACAAATGCAGTTTCACTTAGAGATGGGATTTCTACATAGAGACTTAAAAATTCACCTCTTTGGAGCTGTGACTTCTTGCTGAAGTGGTAAGGCACAGGCAGAGTATGTTCTGCATCTGGATGACCGACATCGGGATTTTTGAGAAGCTATTTGCCTAGGTTGCTGGAGAAGGGCGAGTTAACTTATTTGTTGTTGAAAGGCCTTTTTCTGTCAAACTTTTTTTTTTTAATTTGAGGTAATTATAGATTCACGTGTTATTAGAAAAAATAATAGATCACTGTGCACATTTCCCCTAATAGTAACATTTTGTGAAACTATGTTACAGTATCAAAAGTAGGATATTGACATGGTTACAGTCAAGACAGGGAACATTTTATTTTCTTTCTTTAAAAGATTTTATTTATTTATTTGTTAGAGAGAGCGAGCGAGCATAGGTAGACAGAATGGCAGGCAGAGGCAGAGGGAGAAGCAGGCTCCCCGCCGAGCAAGGAGCCCGATGTGGGACTCGATCCCAGGACGCTGGGATCATGATCTGAGCCGAAGGCAGCCGCTTAACCAACTGAGCCACCCAGGCGTCCCAAGACAGGGAACATTTTCATCACACAAGGGAATCTCCTATTGCCCTTTTATAGCCATACCTACTTCCCTTCTCCTCTGCCCCCTCCTTAGTCCTAGTTACAAATAATCTCTCCATCTCTAAAACATTGTCATTTTAAGAATGTTCTTTAAATGGAATTATACAGTATGTAACCTTTGGGGATTGGCTTTTTTCCCCTCAGACTAATTCCCCAAAGATTCATCTAAGTTCCCCCTGGATTCGTCCCATGTTCCTTTTTATTCCTGAGTAATATCCCATGGTGGGGAGGTACCACTGTTTATTTAACCATTCGCCCCATAAAGAACGTCTGGATTGTTTCCAGTTTTTGGCTATTAGAAAGTTGCTATAAATATTCACTTACAGGTTTTTGTGCGACCGTGTTTTTATTTCTCTGGGAAAACTCCTCAGGAGTGCAGTTGCTAGGTAAAATACTAGATATGTGCTTCATTTTTTGAGAAACTGCCAAACTGGTTTTCAGATTGGCTGTTCTATCTTATATAACCCCCAGCAATGTATGAATGACCCAGCTTCTCCATATCCTTGCCAGCATTTGGTGTCACCACCATGTTTTATTTTAGCTTATTTTGATAGATGTAAATGATGCCTCATTGTGGTTTTAATTTGCCTTTCCGTGATGGCTGATGATGTGGAACGCATTTGCATGTGTTTATTTGCTATCTGTGCCTATATATCCTCATATATCCTCATTGGTGAAGCATGTGTTCATGTCTTTCGCTGATTTTCTAGATGGACTTTTTTTTAAACATTGAGTTTTCAGTGTTCTTTCAGTATTCCAGAGACTAGTCTTTGTTGGATACATGGTTTATAAACATTTTCTCCCAGGTTGTAGTTTGTCTTTTCATCTTCTTAACGAGGTCTTTGCTGAGCAGAAGTTTTAACTTTTTTATTGAATTTTATTTAAATTGTATTTATTTAAGTCAGAAAATTTACCAATTTTCCTTTTATGGTTTCACTTCTGATGTCCAGTCTAAGAACTTGGCCTAGCACTAGATCCCAAGGTTTTCTTGTTTTGTTTTGTTTTTTCCCCTAAAAGATTTATAATGTAATGTTTTACATTTAAGTCCATGATCCATTTTGAGTTAATTTTTTTTTAATAAGGTATGAGATTTAAGGTTGAAGTTTTTTTGTTTTTGTTTTTTGCCTGGGTGTGTCTACTTACTCCAGCATCATTTTTAGTAAAAAGCTATCCTTCCTCCCTTGAATTGTTTTTGCACCTTTGTCAAAAGTCAGTCATGCATATATGTGTGGGTCTACTCCATTGATCTGCCATATCACACAGTTTTGATTACTGTAGCTGTATAGTAAATTTTGAAAACAGGTAAACTGATTCCTCCCACTTCATTCTTCTTTTTCAAAATTGTTTTAATTATTACAGTCTTTTTCCTTTCAATAATGGAATAAACATGTCTGCATATTAAAATATCATACTGGCATTTTGCTAGGAATGGCAATAAACTGTGGATCAATTGGGGGAGGAGAATTGATGTCTCTATGATGTTGAGTCTTTTATTCTTTGAATATGGTGTGTCTCCATTCATTTTAGTTTCCTTTTTATTTCTTTCATGATCATTTTGTAGCTTTTTTTTTGCTTTCATTTTTTTAAGATTTTATTTTATTTATTTGTCAGGGAGAGTGAGAGAGAGAGAGAGAGTACAAGCAGGCAGAATGGCAGGCAGAGACAGAGAAGCAGGCTCCCCACTCAGCCAGGAGCCTGACACAGGACTTGATTCCAGGCCCCTGGGACCATGACCTGAGCTGAAGGCAGCCACTCAACCAACTGAGCCACCCATTTTGTAGTTTTCAAAATGCAAGCCCTGGAGTTGTATCTAAGTATTTAATTTTTTGTTCATTGCTGGCATATGAAGATGCAACTTGTTGAACTCACTTATTAGTTTTAAAAGGGGTTTCTTTTTCAGTAGAATTTCTTAAGATTTTCTACATAAATAATATGCTCTCTGCAAATAGACAGTTTCACTTCTTTCTTTCCAATCTGTATGCCTTTTAATCCCTTTTCTTGCCTTATTGCAGTGGCTGAATAAGGGTGGTGATATGAGACTTGCTTGCTTTTTGCTCATGATGTTAGAAGGGTTTTCATGTGTGGTTGTTGTTATTGTTGTTGTTGTTTTTTAACTTAAATCTGAAATACAATCTTCTATTTCTCAAAGATAGAGTAAAATGCTTTTCTATATCAAAACTTTTTCCTGTACTGGGTAGTACTGGATAGTACTAACAACTGTCTTATCACCATGCGATGGCATTTTAATCTAGTCCAGAGGCCTTAGTCTATATTTGGTATATGTAAACTCCTATCGTTTTTACTAAGAACCACTTGATAAACTTTGGGGAGCATACTGCTGCTATTTCCCAGAAAGCACTTTTTGTCACAAAAGTGAGTTTATATATATTTAAAACCTCTCTCTGTATAAAACTCCTACGTAGAAGTTATTTATATACTGCGTGCACATACAGTTTCTGATTGGTCTGTCACAGATAATATCGCAGTTAAATTCAATTTTTAAAGTGTAGGAAGTTTTTCTCTACCTTGGGGATTAGTTTATACATGGTACAGAGATCTTGCATTCTTCTCAGGGCAGTAAACAGAGGAGACTAGGGGAATCCTGTCCCATGTAGAAGTACAGAGTATGTGGCAGTCTTTTTTCCTCTTACTGGGTCAGGATGAGTTGCCAGCCTAGGTGTCAGAGTTGGCTAAAATACAGAGGATCCTGCTCAGCACTTTAGGCCAGAGTAACTCATACTTGATCACATGCCCCAGCTAAGGCATGGGATTAGACATGTCCCGTGTGTAATTTATGGACATCCCTTACCTGAGTTTTTACAATTCTAATCATTTATCATTTCAAACCATGAATTTATAACATGTCTAGTTTTTTGATGACATGGGTTCAACTGGAGAGATGCAAATGCACACGTGTGCATGCGTGCATGTTTAGAAGGGGGCAAACAGTTAAACGTGGGAAGTAGTGCCTGGTTCCTAGTAGCTTGTAATTTTATGATTACATTTTAAAGCCCAGTTTTACAACTGAAATTGGCCTTGATTGGTTAGTGACTTCTGGTAATTAACCTCTAGCTCATTGGCATGACATCTTGTTACAAGGAACTGAATCTAATTTTCTTATATCCAGGCTGTTTTTAGAAACAGTACACTGTATATCTACTTTGTAGCAAGAATCCAATGTACCCAGGCAGGTACTTGGAGATTCTTTTTGAAGTGTGAGTTTCTTCTCCCTTCTTTCTGTCAGATGCTCAGCCACCATAGCCCATGAAAGGTGGGGTGGGGTGGTGGTGGTGGTGGTGGTGTGTGTGTGTGTGTGTGTGTGTGTTTTTGCACTGTATTAGGGAACATCAGGTAATATCACCACTAGGCTATATTCACTGATTTCAGTGCTAGGTAATCCAGAGTTAAAAATAATGTTCTCATAGGGTCGTTTGAATACTGATTACAGGAGGGGGTGTTGATCAGCCTGTTAGGGGGATGGGCCTTGGGATCCAAGAGACCTTGTAGCTCTGAGGAGTTTTATAGAACTTACACGGTGTCCTGATCAGTAGTGCAGTGGAAATAAATAAATGCCTTCAGAGGTATTTTGAGTCATGAATTAGATAATGCAGGCAAAGCCGCCTGCTACATTATACTATTAATGTTAATCAGTAACCCATGTTGATTTCCCTTTCTGGCACGATTTGTGCCCCAGGCATGAGGGGGAAAGAGGCAGAAGGTCTGACCATGTGAGATGCCCAATAATGGATCTTTTTTTTTTTTTTTTAAGATTTTATTTATTTGACAGAGAGAGAGAGAGTACAAGCAGGGGCAGTGGGAGAGAGAGAAGCAGGCTTCCTGCTGACCAGGGAGCTGGATAAGGGGCTCGATCCCAGGACCCTGAGATCATGACCCGAGCTGAAGGCAGCGGCCCAGCCCACTGAGCCACCCAGGTGCCCCCAATAATGGATCTTTATTGTAAATCTGAAATGTGAATGTTGGGGGTCCTTAAAATAAAACGTACCTACATGACCAGTAGCTGGACTGGGCGAACTGAAACTGTGGGTTGGCAGCAGCTGCCTAATCTAATTATGGGTGGTTTCTCAGTGTCCCCAGCCTTCCAGCTGCTGCCACCTCCCTTGCAGACCCAGCTTCTCTCACTCTTCCCTTTCTGTGCCTGGTCTGTGGTTGCCCTGGAAATCCCAAGGGTTTGTAGGCTTTGGCACATATAGCCTCCTCAATCAGGTACCCAAACAAGCTGCAGAGGACTGTGGCTGAGTGTTAGACTTTTCAGCAAGTGACTTCCAAGTATAGGTTGTGCTCATCGCAGCCACCTGGGGGTCGCACCTGTTGAAGGCCAGGAGAAGTGAAACACCATGAAGGAGTCTTGAAGGCGTCACATGGTTTCTTTGGCTCATCTGATGAGACCAAGGATAATTACCATTGTTGCAAAGAGTTCGCACTCTGTGGTTTGTTAGTCATAGAGTTAATTTTTTTTCCCTTTTACAACGAAGAAAAAAAAAAACCTGTCAACCATTCTGAACAGATCACCCACCTGGAAGAAAGCGGCCTCAGTGCAGGAAAGGACCTGGGTGTTAGCGTGTGGGACCTGTGAACATGGGTGATCTCCATGCTGACTCTTTTTTTTTTTTTTTTAAAGATTTTATTTATTTATTAGAGAGAGAGAGAGAGAGAGCTCAGGCAGATAGAGTGGAAGGCAGAGGGAGAAGCAGGCTCCCTGCCGAGCAAGGAGCCCAATGTGGGACTCGATCCCAGGACGCTGGGATCATGACCTGAGCCGAAGGCAACTGCTCAACCAACTGAGCCACCCAGGCGTCCCTCCATGCTGACTCTTGAATACAGCCAGAAACCCTCTCTTTTATTTGTGTTGGGGCAAAAAAAATTTGGGTTTTCTGTGTGTTATATTGTCCCTCACAGGCTTATTTAGAATGGTCTGGGGAGGACATTGTTCTCAGGCCATGTCCCTGGTCCCAAGACCATCAAGCAAGTGCCTGCACCATCAGAGGTTAGAGAGCTGCGCAGTTTGAGTCACTTTTGAAATGAGAACACTCTGCCTTGCTATGTTGCCATCCTAATATTTTCCCAAGTCATGGGGAGCTGATCCGGGCTTGGGCATTCCTTCCCTCTCTCACCCACTTGAGGATTGCTCCGAGACCAGGTTCCGGATTGAAATGACACTATTTCTGGCTGTTGATGACATCCCCTAAGCCTGCAGTGTGGTTGAAATACCCACAGGAGTGCCTGGGTTCCATCAGCACCCATTCGGACTTGGTCATGGGACCTGGGGGTGGAGGTTGCTGGGGAAGACATCCCTGTCCTGGGAGGCTCAGCAGTGGGACTCCCGCATCATGTGGGTACACAGGTCTCCCTGTTTTCTGCCCTCTCCTGAGTCTCTCTGGCCTGCACAGCAGAATAAGTCACCATCCTCACATCTCCTTGCTAACCTGACTTTTCGGGGTGGCTGTCTTCAGGGCTTGGGTAGAAAGAGCCCCCGTGGCTCTCCCTAATAAAACACTTTCAGACAAATACAAACCTTGTGACTCCCCAAACCACCCACCTCAGGACTGTGAGACTTTCAGGTTGGCTAAATCCAGGAGAAGACACAGGAGTATAAGCCAGTGCAAAATGTAGCTAGAGTGGTTTGCCTTTCCCAATCCAAATGAAAAGTTATGTAGCCCTCCCCCTAACAAGCACACTTCTACTAGAGCCCTTGATCCCTTAGAACATACCAAGGATCCTTTACTGATTGATCCTGAGAAAGATGACCACACACACTCACTCCAGGTACTTCTGACTATAATAATTCTGCATTAGAAGCACTCTGTGGAGGGGCGCCTGGGTGGCTCAGTGGGTTAAGCCTCTGCCTTCGGCTCAGGTTATGATCTCAGGGTCCTGGGATCCAGCCTCACATCAGGCTCCCTGCTGAGCAGGGAGCCTGCTTCCTCCTCTCTCTCTGCCTGTCTCTCTGCCTACTTGTGATCTCTCTGTCAAATAAATAAATAAAATCTTCCAAAAAAATGGTTAACATATAAAAATAATTTAAAAAAAAAAAAGAAGCACTCTGTGGAAACTTCCAGAAGCCTCAGCTCCAAAAGAAAGAATTGGAATACCCAGCTGGTAGTTTCTGGTCAGGCTCTATCTCTGGTTTTTGAATGGGGGTGGGGAGACGTTCTTTTGTGCACGTGCCCAAAGGCCATCTGTGGCTTGAGAATGTGTCACTTGAAGAGGCCTAAAGGAGGCAAAGGAGAAATGGGGATGATTCTCAGGCCTACATCTTTCTGAGGGAGGATGGGGGCTGGGGGGTCTCAGTTTGCACACCGGGCTTCATGACAGATTTGCCTCTGCGTCCTCAGTCCAGCGATGGCCAAGGGATTTTTTCCCCCCTTCTCTGGTGTTTTCCTTTTGGTAACTAGATTAAGGATTGCTGTGTGTCAGTGAAGAATGCTGGGGTGACCCGAGGGGCTTCACACAGAGCAAATGTTCCATACGCCTTCCCAAAGGGCAGATATTCATCTGAAAGCATCAGATTGAGCGCCACTTGCAGATTTATTTATTTTAAAGATTTTATTTATTTATTTGAGAGAGAGAGAGAGAGAGAGAGAAAGCAAGAGCAGGAGGAATGGGAGGAAGGAGAAGCAGACTTTATCCCAAGACCCCGGGATCATGACCCGAGCTCCAGTGAGATGCTTAACAACGAACAAACCACCCAGGCACCCAGAGTTATTTGTTTTATTATGATTTTCTTTATTTCAGAGAGAGAGAGAGATGGAGGGAGAAAGAAAGAGTACATGTGGGGGCAGAGGCAGAGAGGGCAGCACAGCCCCGCTGAGCAGGGAACCCAATATGGGGCTGGATCCCCAGACCCTAGATCATGACCTGAGCTGAAGGCAGATGCTTAACCGACTGAGCCACCCAGGCGCCCCATGCCATTTACCTGCTTATGGGCACGGATGCTGTGGCTGTCCTGATCCCAGAGCTCCGAGGAGAGGAGTGTCTAGGACATGGAAGATGTTAGACTGGGAAATGCAGGCATTTCTCTGGGGCGGGAGAGGGAGGAAACAATCCCAGCCTCAAGAGCTGGGGCCAGTGAAAGGTCAGAGGGAAGTTCTGTCGTCTTCTACATCATGAACCCACTTCCTGTCCTCTGGGCCCCATCACACCCTACGTGCTCCCACTGAGAGATGCCCGTGTCTGTTTACATATAACGAACATCCCTTCCATGAAAGGATTTCTCAGGTGCTTCTTGCATGCAGGTCTCCCTATGCAGGGGTGTCTTTTGCCTGCCTGCATGTACAGAGTGAAGGCAGCTTTGTAGTTTGGGTAATTCTTCCAACTGTGTGTTTACCGCTTTGCCTTGCTCGGGCTCCGTAAGGATGCCCCGGGTTGACACTGGGCTCTGAACAGCTTGGGGAGGGCAGTGGGGGACTGTCCTCTCTCCTGCACTCCACTGGGTGATTCAGCTCTGGGTGGAGGCTGTGCAGGACGAGCTCCCATAATCTTTGCATAAGACACTTTTTCTCTTTCCTTCTTCTCCCTTTTCAGCCTGATAGCTTCATGGTTTGGGGCAAGGCGCTAGGCTTCCTGCTCAGTCTCTGTGGTTTCTCAGCCGGGACTTCTAGCATCTATTTCAGTTAATGAAAGCAGTTGAAGAATTTTTGTGCTCGGTAATCAGTTACATGTTATTTTTTTTCTAACTTTTAACTTAGAAACTAGTTTTACCATGGCTTCTTGCCTGCTTGCTTGCTTGCTTGCTTGCTTTCTGGCTCGCTTGCTCTCCAAGTCTCTGAAGGTAGACCACGGTGATAACAGAAGAGAACACGTGAGCTCATGGCTTACTTTTTCCAGTTCCCTTTCCTGTTCATTTACCTTTCTGTAAAATGGAAAGACAAATAAGCAAACCCTTAAGGCTAACTCAGATCACGACTGCCAACTTCTTTCTTTGTGCGTAAGTAGTTATATTATTTCTAGGTTATGCCTTCTTTATTTATCTTTGAAAGGAAAAAAAAAGCCCTCTCAGTGTTTACAGGAACGCATTGTTCTAGGCCTGTACGATTGCGTCTGTGACGCTTTCTTCCACTTGGAACCATGGGGGCGATAAGGTTGATGTCAGCTGGCTAGCCTTTTTTTTTTTAAAGGCAAAAAACCATAGTCTTAATTTATACCATGATCATTTTCATTGCATATATAGTGTGTTTCTCAGAGAACTCAAATGTCACAATTCCAGATTTTGTGATTGATGTCTCATGTTCTCCCTTCCTCTGCCCACCACGTCCCTACTCCTGACTTCTGGTCCTTTCCTTGGAGGAGGTGGTTTTCTTCCATTTGAATACTAAAAATTCCATGCCTTATAAAGAAGGCGACATGCCATTTCTTAAATGTAATTACGTACATCTGTGACTTTTGAAGTGGACCTTTAAAATGAGGCCATTGAACTTTTTCTATGCGGGAGGGGCTTCACAAATCGGATGATGATTTTAACAGTTTAATAAGGAAAAAATAAACCAGGCTGTACAGGGCATGTGTTCTTAGATCCTGTGACCAGGGTGGGTAACCCAGGGCAGGGGGTGTTTCACGGCCTTGAGAGGGTTGTCTACTTTATGAGGTGGCATTTCCAGAGGGAGATGGTCAGAGAAGGGGCTCCTGGGGCTCAGAGGGAAAACAGAAAGTTCAGACACTGAAAATAGACCAGATTTGCTTGGGGTATATTCCATCTGCCAACATTTAATATCTGTGACTTGGCCAGAGGATAAGTCACATTAACCGTTGAGTTTTGGTGGCTTGTGTTCTAAGGCTTTGCCCCCCCCCGCCCCCAGGATGCGCTGTGAAGGAACCAGTGGCTCTGTTCCACTGGGGTTGGGGAAGGGGCTGGGACAGGGAGTAGCAGGAATGCTGGGGGCATGGTGCTCGGTGCTGTTCCGGGTGGCCCAGCATATCTGGCATTTTGGGGTGCTGGATGTGCCGTGATGCTGTGGGTCTGAGTACCAGGGGCTACAACAGAACGCGAAGAGGGCATTGGGTGACCTGTGTCCTTGCCTCGAAAGGTCATCGTTTTTTTTGTTAAAGAAGCAGTGGGGGGGGGGGTGGCGCCTGAGTGGCTCAGTCGTTTAAGCGACTGACTCTGTATTTCAGCTCAGGCCATGATCGTATGGGTCGTAAGGTCGAGCCCTGCATTGGGCTCACACCTAGCCTGAGCTTGTCAAGCCTAAAGCTTGTCCCTCTCCCTCTGTTCCTGCCCCCACTCGATCTCTCAAATAAATAAATAAAATCTTAAAAAAAAATAACTGAATACAAGAAGCATGTGAAGCAGCCTCAGGGGTCATTTTTCCCTTCCTGTCCTTCCAGGTCACACCCCTCCACAGGGGTGTGACAGGCCAGGACAGAACCGCCTTGTGGAGGCAGGGGCTGTGGTGCCATGGGTGGAGGGAGCCCCAGAGCCCAGGGACCTGGGGAGAAGGCAGCTCCTGCAGTCTGGAGCCTCTGGGCCCAGCAAAGCCTCTGGCCTCCCTGGTCTCTTCTTACTGGAAGACCTTTTCATCTTCTGTCCTGAGGGCATATATGGAAGCAGGGAAGGGGTTAACTTTTTCCCCTCGCAGAGATAAGAAGAAAAAATAGTTATCAGCATTAAAATCAAGTTGAAAACTTCTGCCATCTTATAAAACCCATTTTTCCCCCCATTTCTTGTTGAATCGTGTAGTGAAGCTAAATCAAATGATGGAGTTCTCACTTACTACCCTAAGTATGGGTATTCAGCTCACTTACTTTATAATGCTTAAAACAAAAACAGAAAATGACATTGGTAAATGTGAAGCAAAGATCATGTTCTTCTTCTTCTTTTTTTTGTTACAACTTAAAAAATTTTCTTTTAACTAGGCTTCATGTGCTGACATGGTACTTGAACTTGAACTCATGGCCCTGAGATTAAGAGTCACATGGTCGGGGCGCCTGGGTGGCTCAGTGGGTTAACCCGCTGCCTTCGGCTCAGGTCATGATCTCAGGGTCCTGGGATCGAGTCCCGCGTCGGGCTCTCTGCTCAGCGGGGAGCCTGCTTCCTCTTCTCTCTCTCTGCCTACTTGTGATCTCTGTCTGTCAAATAAACAAATAAATAAAATCTTAAAAAAAAAAAAACGAGTCACATGGTCTACCGACTGAGCTAGCCAGGCACCCCTCATTTTCTTTTCAGTCTTCTTGATGCCCGCTAGCCAGATAAACTCTCTCATCTTATACAAACTGAAACCATCTCTAAGCCTTCATTAGGCTGAAGCTTGTCCCAAAACTTTTGTGAACGTTTTTTAGCGGCAAGTTCCTGTTCAGATGGTTCAGTGATGATGGACTCATGATTAGAAACTGCTTAATGATGCCCAATGAACTACTGACTAATAAATGTTACAGCACATTCTTTTCATCCCTAAATCATATTCTTAGGGTGCCAGGAAGGCCTTGTGGGTGTGGTTGCTTTTGTTTTAAGCTGTTAGCCGATCAAATGCAACAACTATTACTTCGGTGTCTTGAAAGTCTTACAGAAGCAACAACTAACTTGTTTTGCCTTTTTTCTCTAATAATTTATTTTTATTTTTTTTCTAATAATTTATTTGACTATTTTTGACTTACTATTAAACGTACTCGGGGGTTCACCTTTTTTGTTAATATTAAATTGTACCCGTAAAAGGACAAAGCCTAGAAGATTGGTGAACTGTTCAAACAGAGTTATATCCCCGTCCCTGACCACCTACCGTGTAACCACTTGTGGTCTAAAACAGGGACAGTTTTCCAACCCAAAGCCTTGATATCACAGATGGGCAAACCCTTTCACCATCTGATGAAGGGTAAAACGTACGGAGGCATCTTGGAAACAGTATGCCAGGCGAAAGAAGCCAAGTCACAAAAGACCACGTATTATATCTGATTCCATTTTAATTTCTAAGTTGGTGAAAACGCTGTATGACCAGTAATGGTTGGGGGTATTTTAGTACATAGAGTTACAGTGCTAGAATGAGTTCGGATTCAAGGCACATGTGATGCAGTTAATGCAAGGCACATTTACTGGGTTGCGTGGCAGTGATGCACAAAGAGAGGGTAGCACAGTGAAGGTTCTTGTTACTTTACACAAACACAAATGGAGAGTTTCAGTGGTGTGGTTTGGAGGAGGAGAAGCAGAAGACGGCAAGAGGGAAGCTGGTAGAGTGAAAACTCTGCTCTAATTACTTCCAGTACATGATGGTGACATAGATCCTTGTCTAGCAGGGGGTGAAGTAGAAGGTGTTAGATAGGATAGCTCAGGGTTTATACAGTTTTTTGTCCCCTTTATAGGGCCAACCAACCAGTTATGAGAAAAACCTCTCTTTGTCCGCCCTATTCCCTTAAAAACCCCCACATGCCCTTCCTGTGGATGACTTGAATCAGATTGCCTTCCTAACATTAAGGTTTAAGGTACAAGTGGCTGACCCCCATTTATCTGCTGATTCAAATGAGTGTTTAACTGGCAGACTCCAGAAAGTCTGAATGTGGGGTGCCTGGGTGGCTCAGTGGTTAAGCCTCTGCCTTCGGCTCAGGTCATGATCCCAGGGTCCTGGGATTGAGCCCCACATCAGACTCTCTGCTGGGCGGGGAGCCTGCTCCCCCCCACCCCCATCTGCCTCTCTGCCTACTTGTGATCTCTGTCAAACAATAAATAAAATGAAAGAAAGAAAAGAAGGAAGGAAGGAAGGAAGGAAGAAAGTCAGTCTAAATGTATTGGAGGTGAAATCGAAGCCTTCAGATGGTAGCCGTTGAACGCCAGGAAGGAGCGAAGATGCCTGGCACCCACACAGATACCCATCGTCGCATGAACTTAGCATTTATGAGACATTTTCATGTATCTTGAGAGACAGGAGCACCCACAAGTGAGATTTCTGAGCGAGAGTCAATCTTTGGAAACATGGAAGACAAATTGGCAAAATCTTTCTAATTTCAGAATGTGTCTTCTGATTTGATTTCTGTTTGGAAAGAGGCTTTTAAAGTAAAAGCTATCAGTGTGTGGCCATTTTCATCAGAGGCTAAATTCTGGTGGGTGCTTAGTATGCAGGTTACTGTATTAAGATCATTATGGCTGCTGCAAATCCTAGGCTCTTTCATATCCGTTCATGTATGTATATAAATGAAAAAATAAATATATATATTTTAACCTCCTTTAATATGAAAATATTTTTTCATATATATATGAAAAACTAAATATATATATTTTAACCTCCTGAGGTGGAGACAGGTATGAGGCCAAACTCCGAAGGCCCAAATTTTAAACAGTCATCATTCCTCTTAACAATTGGATATTTTTCCTTGGATTTACTGTGTTTTTCTTTAAGAAAAGTTTGCTTTAGTTTCTGGATGTTTTGAACCATATTCTGTGTCTAAACAAAAGAATTTGTTGTTGTTCAATAGGAATTGATATTTTGTTGGGGGTTGCTTCCTGTGAGAGTCCCTTTACAGATTTCAGTCCAACGGGCTTTTGAACCGGATGTTTCTATGTGCTAAAAACTCTGTAAACACGTGTAGCTTTGTCTACCATTGTATATCGCTGTATTGATTTTTTTTTTTCTTTTCTTCCTGAAAAGCTCTGGCCTTTCTGTTCTGTGCTGATACAAAGGCTGGCCTGTTCCCCAGAGGCCACTGCAAGAGAACGTCTAAGGTGTGCACACTTTTAGTTACTACTGTTTGCGAAGTCGCTCCAAATTCTCTTTCCCTCGATCCTAAAATTCCATTAAGAGCTAAATGTTATGTGAAATTTCTTTGTCAAAAAAAAAGAATAAATGTTTACCCAGCAGATCCGGTTGTCAGTCACTGACAGATGTGAAAATTAACACGGCTAAACGTCTTCCTTTTAGGAGGGGAAAACAAGTACTTAAAAAAAAAAAAATCTCGTATTGTCAATAAACGAATCCACCTTAAAAGCATTTTCAAACATTCGTCATGAGAATGGAGGCCTCATCATTTTTCAGGGCTTATGGAAAGCCAGCTTATGTGTAATCAAATGCTTCTATTACTCTTATCACCGTAGGCATAAGGCTTAGCTCTACAGACTTAAGCTACTCCTGATTTTGGCGCCATCACGATACATTTCTCTTTAAAAAGAAAAGAGGCTGTGTCCTGTGCTCCTCTGTGCTGAAACACAAGAAGCTAGACTGTTAAAATGACAGTTTAGTTGTGGTTATTTTGATGGAAGTATTAGTAAATATGTCATATTGTCCTTCAGTAAATATTTATAGCCTAGATTGTATATCCTGATGCATGAGATTCTTAGGAAAGAAATATCCTTTGCCTTAAATCTCTTCCACTGTGTTAATAGCAATCTGTAATTTATATCCAGAGGTCTGTAGGCAAAAGACTATATTAAGGCCTTTTTCTTTTAAAAAAAAAAAAAAAAGTTTTATTTATTTATTTATTTGACAGAGAGAGAGAGAGAGAGAGAACAAGCAGGGGGAGCTGCAGAGGGAGAGGGAGAAGCAGTCTCCCCAATGAGCAGGGATCCTGATGTGGATCAATCCCATGACCCTGGGATCATGACCTGAGCCGAAGGCAGATGCTTAACAGACTGAGCCATCCTCTGACTATATTAAGACCGTTTCTTTCAACAAAGATAGAGCTCTATTCTAAGAGGAAACACCCTTGAATCTTTGAGATGCTTCAGGTGGGGTGTCCCTGACATACATGCGTTTATTTTTTTGCTAGGACTTTAATAGTTCTGCTTTTGCAAAAAGGGAAGGGGATTTCAGGTGTGCAATTTCGGTTTTCAAAATTTCAAAAACCGAGCAAGATAGACGACGGTCCGTTAGCTGCCTGATCTCAGTGTTTACGAAATGGCCAAGACAAGCGTCCTGTGTGTTCTGGTCCAGAAAGGAAATACTGTTGTGAGAATGAGTCTCCTCTGGGTTCAGCTCTGTTGAGACGTTGTTCAACAGCTGTGGGTTTACCAGATGTCACATACTGAATTTCTCTCTGGCACATTTAGAGAAAACAGCCTGGACTTCTGATGTTTGGGAATCATGGCTATGGTTTTGGATATTATTAGATGGCTCTTGGAGGTTCTTTTCAGGTGGACATCGTCTGAGATGATTTTCCCTAAAAATGGATGGGTCTGTAGGATACATTCGGAATCAGAGAGGTGATGTTATCCATGCTGGTGTTCAGATGGATTATGTGTGAGAAGGAAAAGAGCAGAGATAGAGGACCAAGGCCATACCGCCCCCGCACAGCTCTGTGAAGAGCCTCGTGCTTCTCCGGGATGGGCCTGTTCCTGTTTTTATTTGCAAAATGGCCTTGGAAATCAGTCCGTAAACAGACGGTCTCCCTCAGGCAAGCGGCACTCTGAGGGGTCTGTGAGAGGTTCCATCTCCCAAGGAATGTCCTCCACAGCGCTTTACGTACAATGCCTGCAAACTTCTGTGGTGATGTTTGCTGCCATTGGGTTGTGACAAAATCGGTCGTGAGTTTCCAAATGGAAAAATTTCAGAGCCCTTCATTTATAGTGGTTGGGGAGACACTTAAAATACCAAGCGGTCTTGATTGATTACAGACTCTTGAACTGCGAGATGTTCTCAGTATCTCCTCGAAGCAAGACTCCCCTGCCTCTTGACCTTCAACGTCTTTGGCCTGAGTCTTCAACCTTTTTTGGTGAACATCATCATTTGTACTATGTAATCTTTGACCTTCACCCTTCACATCCAAGCCATGACCTGATTGTTGATATGTTAGTGTTGCTATCAATTTGGGCCAGAAGTCAGGAGACTTTCCTTGACCTTAACCTCACTGGGGGTCACCTTAAGGAGGAGGCTGGATCTGCTGATGGGTCAGCACTGAATTATGTGAAAAGTACTAACACTGAACCCTCAAGTCCACAGATAAAGTTAAGTGGGAAAAGAATTGAATATGTTAGCAGTTGTAAATTATTTAGGAAAGAGCTAAAAGGTAAGTTTATGTTTAAAGGGGGAGAAAAAGAATCGTAGGAACTCCCTCTAACTCATATGCTGCCATAGCCTTCCTTTGCCCTCTAAGCCTGGTTAAATAGTCATGTATTTTATGTCTTAAAAAAAAGCATAACCAAAAAAAAAAAAAAAAGCATAGCCACATGTATTAATAAGTTAAACATTTAATGATACATGGATTACTGTGTTAGAATCGATCTAACATAGTATGAAGGAATGGCCTCACTTCAAGAAGCCCATTTTACCTGTGCCATCTCTTGTAACCGTTGCTTTAGCTGGAGTCTGCCAGATATCTGGGGCAACCCCTTTGTGTTCTCCATGTTTTCTTCCCAGTAATGTGAAGCAGCTATTTCAATGACCTTTGACAAGTAAAATAACCAGATCGGCATTGAGGTTTATACCGTCCCCTTAGAATACCGATGATACTGGCGATGCTGTGCCGGTCACGTGTGCTTTGCAGGCTTCTCTGCCCCGTGGACAGAAGACCGTGCTCT
Organism: Taxidea taxus jeffersonii; assembly: GCA_003697995.1. NCBI lineage: Eukaryota > Metazoa > Chordata > Mammalia > Carnivora > Mustelidae > Taxidea > Taxidea taxus. Next base: position 81,824 of record ML106962.1, read on the forward strand.
GTTGCCTGTCCCAGTAGGTGGCCCGGTGCTCAGGCATGGCCCTGCTCCATGAGTGGAGGAAGAGGCATCTCTTGGAGGAGAGTGGCCGACAACAGGCGTGCCCTCTGTGGGCCGGGCGTCGTGGTGGGTCCTGTGTTTATGAGTGTGGGCATTCCCCAGTGTCGACCTCTGTGTGCTGCAGGGTAGTCAGGAGGAGGGCCCCGCAGAGGTGCCTGGGGGAGCGTGTATGTGGGCTGGGGGGAGACGTTTATCTGGGGTTTGCTGTTCAAGCCCACCTCCTCCCCTTTGGAAAAATTCCAGTGCCATTGAGAGAGTCACCTGCCAGGGGTGGTGCAGAAGTGAGAGCTTGGTGGGCAAGCGTTTCCTTTCTCAAGAAATGCCTGCTGAACGTCTGCCCTGTGCCGGGCGCCCTTGTTGAGCTGAGAATCCTTCAGAGAGCAAAAGGGACAAGGATAGAATGGTCCTGCCGTTTGTATTCTCATGGGAACACTTTGGTCCACTCAATACCAGAAACTTCTCTGGTTTCTCCGTACTCCACGAACGTGGTCTCAGCTGCTGGGATCTCATGGCTGGTAAAATCCAGATTTTACTTTTTTAAGATTTTACCTATTTATTTGACAGAGATCACAAGTAGGCAGAGAGGCAGGCAGGGAGAGAGGAGGAAGCAGGCTCCCCGCTGAGCAGAGAGCCCGATGTGGGGCTCGATTCCAGGACCCTGGGATCATGACCCAAGCCGAAGGCAGAGGCTTTAACCCACTGAGCCACCCAGGCGCCCCTGAAATCCAGATTTTAATCTGAATTTCTCCACTTGTGTTCTAACGTATGATTTAACTTGCTTAATATATTTTTTTAAAATTTTCTTTGACAGAGAGAGAGATCACAAGTAGGCAGAGAGGCAGGCAGGGGGAGGGGTGGGGGGGGGAAGCAGGCTCCCTGCCGAGCAGAGAGCCTGATTCGGGGCTCGATCCCAGGACCCTGAGATCATGACCTGAGCCGAAGGCAGAGGCTTAACCCACTGAGCCACCCAGGTGCCCAACTTGCTTAATAATTTAAGTCTTTTGTGTATTTTTTCTCTCTCTCTCTCCCCTTCCTCCTCCCCCTCCCTCCTACTGATGAGCTTTGCAAAGGCAGGTATCTTATCTTTTTTGTTTTCCTTACGCCTGTCTCCTAAGCACCTAGACAGAGCCTGAGTCACCAAAGCTTCAGTCAATGTTTGCTGAATGTGCGTTCACACTGGATTTGTTTGAACACTCTCACTTACGAGTCCCTGAGAGGGTATGTCTCTCAGAGCCACAGTCCCGGGGTGTCTTGGGGGTGGGTGAGCTTGCTTCCACCTTTTCTCCTGGCTGATTGAGTTGGTCCCTGGCATTCATCACAGCGCTGTCCCCTGTGCTGGGGCCGAGCCCTATGCCCACAGTCACGTTTTGCAGTTCCCAGCTTCCCCACAGTCACGACAGCAGCACCATTAAGCCTCGCACCTGCGTTCTCAGTGGCCTTGAGGGTAATTTTTCCTCTTCAGGGAAGTCACCTGACATCCCGACTGCGTAAGAAATGCGTCTAAGGCTTCAGGAGCTTGGCGCAGGCCCCCTGGGGCTGTGGTTGTCACCTGTTTCTGAGTGGCTGTCTCCCAGGCAGCTGTGAGGACTGCTGTAAAGCCCACTCAGCGAGAAGGTACACCTGTCACCCGGTATTTGGACAGGTAGCGCCACGTAGCCGCTGGTAGCCGTGCACGGAGTCGTGCATCTGCAGTGACAGATGTCGGGCTGTTATTTAGTAACTTTGATTTGTTTTCCATGTGCAGAAGCTGCCTCGAGGTCCTGAGTGCTCCCACCAGCCACCACGGAAAGCTGATTGGGGTGGGGGGGTTGTTTTCAGGGGCTCAGGGTGCTTCGCTGAAGGAGAAGCTGCAGCATGGATGTCCCCCAGCCCCTTTCTTGCACTTCCTGTGCTTTTCATTTTCGAAGAGTGTCGGTATACACACCACCATCCATTCAGAAAGACAGATCGAGGGCACCGTGGCACTGAGGTAGCCACACATCCCTGCTTGGCTAGAAGCATCCTTGTGACAGAAACAGACAGCAAACAAGCATGCAAGTGATGATGTCGGATAGTGAGGGAATAAGGGGTGGGGGCAGGGACTTTGGTTCGGGCTCTTAGAGAAGGCATCCCTGAAGAGGGGGCAGGTGCTCTGAGACCAGGAGTGAGCCAGATGTGAGGAAGCAGTAGTAGATGAGCGCGAGATGGAAGAGGTCCCGAGGTGGGAAAGATCTTGGGGTTTGGGGAGCAAGAACCATTTATTCCCTCCACAAGTACACTTCCTGAGCACTCGCCCATGCCAGTGCTGGTGTGGGAACAGAGTGGTGGACACAACAGGGTCCCTCCTTCATGGCACTTTTGTTAAAGTGGAGATGGCGGATGGAGGGGCGGCGTGCTCTTCTGGGGCTGGAGTGCTCCTTTATATAGTGTGCTTGGAGGAGATGGCATTTGGACAGAGACCTAAAACTAGGAGCACAGGGAAGTAAGGAGGCCAGAAGGCCATGGTGCAGCAGGCCAGTTGGGGCTGGAGGCCAAGCATGGTAAGGACTTTGACTTTGATAGGAGCTGGCCGGGTTCTGAGCAGAGGAGCAACCTGAGCCATGGCGTGCCAGCTGCTGAGTTGAGAATAGACTATGAGGCTCAGATAGAAGTAGACTAGTAGGAGGAGACGGTGGCCACAGTCCAGGGCAGAAAAGATGCATCTTAGACCAAGGTGGTGGTGGGGGAGGCAGTCAGAATCTGGAAGTGCCAACAGAACGGGCAGTGATCTATGGGGTGGCAGGGAAGGGGGAAGAGACGGGTCGTTGGGCAAGGCAGAGCACGGGCCCAGCTGGATCACACGGGCAATGGAGCCACGGTGAAGAATTCAGATTCTGCTCTGTGTGTTGGAAAGGCAGTAGAGGCGTCAGACAGGTGGTGCAATGGCCGAGTGACCATATTAGGAACAATGACTAACATTTACTGGGTGCTTATTGTGGACTAGTCCTTTGCAACAACCCTGCAAGGGCCAGTTTTGTTGTTAAACACCCATTTCGTAAATGAGAACACGGAGGTACGTCAAGATTAGATAACTTGCCCAATATGACACCTTTAGTTAGGTACGAACTTCATTAAATGAGGGGTGTCCTAGTATGTATTTTAATGTTCCTCTCGGGAAGTTACACATCTTTGGATAACCCTAAGAGTGTAAGAAGCATTTTGGGCCAGAGGCAATTTAGGTATCAAAATCTCAGTAAATCTGTTTCTCTTCTATGACTCACGTACCCATCCCCTCCCATGGGCCCCCCCAAAACGATCATGGGTACACATAAAGCATGTTCGTGGTCACAGAAAATCTGCAGAGAACCACAGACCTGTCAGTCTCTACTAGAAGCTCTCCCATAGTGGCCAGAAGGTCTGCGACCAATTAAAAAAAAAATGAAGATTATTGTGGATTCTGGGCTGCAGCCTCCAGAAGGTGTGGGTAATCTCTTTATAAGGCTTGGCATAATTTCTCTAAGACTTGTTTATTTTGCTCTCAGCTTGTTATCTTGACATTTTTGCCTTTGAAGAGGTTATAGAATTATTGTGATTTAATCACAGACCAGGTATTTCAAAAGATTCATTTGCTATCTCCAAATTATTTTCTTGTTTTTTCTGGCTGTCAGTCCCTGGGCGAAGGTTGGGGGAGGGGTTGCCTTGTGGGGAGAGACTTTGGTGGAAATGAATGTTTACCTAAGGAGAGCGCCCATGGCTTCTGTTACACTCCCGCCGCCTGGCTGGAGAGCGTGTAGGAACATGAAATCCTGGTCCCCAGGCCTGTGGAGC